>JAJOOH010022877.1:0-33432 GCA_029582605.1 Solanum gracilifrons
CCCCCCCCCCCCCCCCCACATCAAATTTATGTGATGTAATTTTAATAGACATGGAGTAAGAGTAAGCCTTTGTGGGTTTTTTTTCCAAATAAGTGGAACCCAACAATAGTAAAATATTGATAGTTTCATTAACTATTCGTCAAATAATTAAAAAATAAATCATGATTTTGGGACTGACTAAAAAGGAAAGTATGTCACATTATTTAGAATACAAGGAGTGTATAAATAATAGAATTAATAAATATATAATTTTTAAATATTATCTTATAATACTAAATTCTATCCTCCAATTGTGCCCTTTTTTAGTTAGGTCCTACATACATCTAAAAATGATAGGTCTTTTAAGATAACTTTCGTCTATATGATAACACAAATAAATATATTTTTTTCGCATCTAAACCACACATGACTTAGAAAACTAGGATGATGTCATCTCAGTATAAAATATATGTAAGGTAATGAAAAAACTCAAACCTCTACCCTTGATTAATAGACATAAAATATACATTGTGATTTTGATCAAAATTTAGCAAACACTGGAATTAGCGTAGAGAACATGACTTAACATCATTAATCACTTTAAACTAAGTTATAAGTAAATATATTAAAATATTAATTTAATTTATTTACCATTAAAATATAATTTTGTAAACAGGAATATGAAGTAAAATTTTCTTTTTATGTGAGGATACGAGAAGCGTGGCAAAGAAAATCATTGTTCCTGTTATTGAAAGCATAAGAAAACCATCTATTTCTTAATATTTTTGGATATTCTAGGACTTTTATCATGTTTTAAAAATATTAACTTACATGTACATAAAATAGAAGCAAACTAGCAATTTTCATATTTATTTTCTTTAAATAATGTCTTTTCATTATTTTCTCCAATTACTTCAAACAATTTGTAATTTTACAAAACATATATCTAAGTGTTTCATATGTTTCTACTACAATATGGATAAGAAGCACAAAATTGATCATGATGCAATAATGGCAGTTCCCATATCTTCTATTCCACCTCAAACTGGTGTTTCATTGGTAAGTTTTGAAAAATTCCTCAATTATTCAATATACTTATTATAAGGTGTTTAGTTATTTTCCTATTTAGATATGTAAAAAAATATTTTGATGTATTTAGAAATTACTTTTTTAATGTTAGTTATCTTATGGAATAAAAAAGTATGGATGAATAGTGATGGTTGTTGTGATCTGTAGTGATGGTTGTTATGAATGAAAATTGAGGATGGCATGTTGACTATTGATGGTGTTGTGGATACTAGGTATTGCTAATGGTGATAGTAGAAGTTTATAACAGTAGTTTTGTGGTAGTTCATAATTGGATGATAACTAAAGGGGTGTTTGGATGAGTTTTTTTTTTAAAGAGACTAATAAGTCAAAAGCTAAAAGTTGGGGACAACGCCCATCTTTTGATTTTTGGCTTTTTTGGTACTTTTTCAACCTTAAAAAAAGTGTTTTCCCAAACATTTCCAAAACTAAAAAATATATTAAAAACCAAAAGTCACAAAAAAAATAAGTCAATTCAAACATCCACTAATAGCTAATGGTTGTGGTAAATAATTATGGTAGACAATATATAGTGGTGACAAATGATGGTCATTGTTGATACTGCTTGATGATTTTTGTGGTAATGATGATTGATATCAATAATAATTGTAAATAGTAGCTAGCTAGTGTTAGTGTTAGTGTTAGTGTTGGCTGATTGTATTGATTCATAGTGATGGTGATTGTGAATAAAATTGGCACATTAACAACTTAGTGCTACTTGATATAATTGAATGCATTATATTTTGTACTAAGCTATTTACAATATCTTGTGTACCACTTAATGTACAAATTATTGATGCTCCCAGCTCCACTAGGTAATTAACATTTGAAAATAAATTTTGGATATATTTAAATTTCATAAAATATAACTTGTTTTGGTTGAAGAATGAGAAGATTAAGAATAAGGTTATAGAGATGATACCATAAAATATGCATTACCTGCATACACATACATTTAAACAGAGAAGGCAAAACTGGATCATCAAGAATAGTTCTCGTCGAGATGGGTCAACAATTGATTACACAAGTCTTTTCATCTAAATAATAGAAATGTTAGTTTTGCCAATATTAATACCAAGCTATACTTTGATTGATGAATTATGTACTTAACATTTAATAACTGTTGGCAAATAGGTCTACCATCATTTGGAGACAAAAGAAAAGTTTCGATCTATGATAGAGGTTTATAAGTTTCTTCTATATGGAGAAATTCCTTAAAAAAGTAAAAAATCAAGTGAAAAGGGAGAAACATTGCAGGTTAGCTCTAGCTCAAGAAAATTAGATTAGAATAAATAATGAAATCGGTTATATTTATGCATGGTCACTAAAATGGTTTAATTTTCAGGTAATACAAATACGTAAAACATGTATGTGCGGTAACAAATTGATCAAACACTATGTGGTAGAAACATGTGAATCTTGCAATGGAGTTTACATAAAAAGTCGCAGTGGAGTTAATTATTTATCTGAACGTGACATCCCTTCAAACATAGGTAAACATAGTTAAGAAAATCAAAATAAAACAAATAGTTCCTTCATATATTGGTGTTATTATTGTTGTTTTCATATTCATTATCATAACTATCTGGTTGATTCTTATAATTTTGTATATTTTTTGTGGCCAGTAAAAAAGAGAGAAAGAGAAAATGAAGATTTGGTTGGGCATCAACAGGTCAACTTGGGAAGTGATGCATTAAGTGCACAAGTGAACTCGGGAGATGTTGCAATAAGTTCTCCTGTGAAATTCTTTGTTTACCTTTGGGATTTTGAGCTCTTAACCTAGGGAACCTGAATGTCGGTGAATATTATTGTCTTTCATTATTTAAGAAAAGTACGGAATTCTGACTCTTTCTCATATATAGCACTAAAGATTTTGTTTAAAGTAAAACTTATAGTACTGCTTTTGTCCCATTACTATTGTTGATATTAATAATCTAAAATATAATTAAATTGGGTCAAACAAATCTAATATTATATACATATTCTAAAAGTACGAAGGTAAATATATGCCAAGAAGAAAATATTTATTAAGACTTCTATGATAAGTCTATTGAAGAAGCATAATTTTTTTCCATATTTAGGTAATTCTTTCTTGGAGAAAAAAGTTTTATAGGGAAGATTATTATCCATAATAACTCATATGTAGGTCAATTGACCAAACCATTTTTATATATTATGAGTATTATTATAATTTATCTTTGTTATTGTCGTTCAAAGTTTCTTTGCTAATTTTGGCTTACTGACCTGGTGTTTTAATCCAATTAACATGTTCAGAATTTTAGTTCAATCATATTCTCTAATAGTACATCAAGAGATTGGACTCACTAGATCAAGTCATTCATGTAAACATTGTTATCCTTCTTTTCTAGATTAAAAATAGATGAACAAGAGTGTGCTAAAAAGAAGAGAATGTTAAAAAAAGACCATTGTGTAGCTCTAACCAAATTTGCTTTACATTATTAATTTATTCATAAATTTACAGTGGTATGTTATGCAATATGTGAAAAAAATATAATTCTTTTCTCATCTATGGTATAATTGTAATGACTCTTATGTCATTTTTATATTATTGCCTTTGATTCTTCATTTACAGTGTTCCTATAGTGACCCTAAGTTATTTACGATTTGTTCAGACTGTCAGTTCACCCACTCCGTCGTTTGGCTAGATTATGTCCATGTTTATGTGTTTTGGAGCTTTCGAAACTTGAACGGTTGACTTTTGTCAAAATATCTGAAAGACGGCCTCAGAAAGCAACTCTGATTTTTTCGTCTACTCCGAAACATTGAGTTTAATTTAGAAGGACCCTTAGTGTAGATTTGAGGCTTCTGAGCTCATCCTGAGCCATATTGTGGAGTATGACTCAAAATAGAGGTTGGGTGTGGGACCCATTTTTAATCGAGATTACCTCCATTTGATGTTTCGATATCGCTTTTGAGTCTGAAATGCCGAATTTGGTGGGGTAGCATATTTCGTTCATACACACAGGGTTCAAACCTCGTTTGGATATTTGAACACTTGATGTTCTAGCTGATGAGCAACATTTGGTGCAGGTGACTTTCCTCATTACCGTCATGATGAATCCTCCGTGAGCACGGAGGGGTACTATACTTGGCCATCATAGTTGCGATTGTGATGAGCAGTTGACCGGGGTTGACCGTGTTTAGTCTTTGCAGTCACGAGCATTGACCTCTACAATTTTGTAGTTCATTTAACCTAAGATACATGATCACGACCTTAGACCCTGCGTTCATGATGAATAAGTTCCTTTGTTGCTTTAAATAAACACTAGATGCAAACCAACTCCATTCCTCAACTTCAAATTATGATTTTGGGAACTTCACAGTTCCAAATAGGGTGATTATTGTTGGTAATTGGATGGGATGGCCCAGGTTTTGTGTTCGAATATTCGGTGACTTGTGGGGAGAGTCATGTGCAGGTAACTTTCACCTCGAAGGATCTAACTTATTGGTTTAATGGTGAATTCTTGGTGTTTTGCTTACGTGTGGTTGCTTGCTTTTTTCCGAGCCTTGAAATATGTCTCATTTTGGGACACAAGTTCGGTAATCTAAATTAGACATTTTTGATAGAGTCAATTAAGGGATTCTCGGCGCGGGTCCGAAATTGTCATTTTTGACTTCATTTTTGGTCTATCTCTAATTGTTGTTATTTTTGTGAATAAGGCAATATGCCTTCACAACATGGCATCAGCCTTGCCAATGCGGAGATAAAAATCAATGGCCTCCACGAAGTTGGCCTAAGGAATGTGAATGTGAAGCGGAACACGTGTTGCACCAGTTTGTGCAACATCAGCTGATCCAACAATGCTCAAAATTTCCAACAGGGTGCAGAAGATTAATTTGGAATCCCCTGCATGCAAATGAAATACACTATCCTACAAAATTCAACATTTTGTACTTATTAAAGATGTCAAAACTTCCAAGTTAGGTCTTCTCGATGAAAAGTAGATCTCACACCCGAACTACATTTTAATTCTAATTCTACAAGGGGTCTCGAGATGAGCTCGGAAGCCTCGGGATATGCACCAAAGGTCCTTCTAGACCAAAACCAACATTTTGGAGCTAACAAAATTGTCCAAGTTCTATTCTTAGGTGGTCTGCAAAAGTTTTTTTATCAAAATCAACCATTCAAATTTAGAAGCTCCAAAATACGGAAACTTGCACAAAATACAAATAAATAACAAGGTGATCAAACTATTCGTTCCATCAAGTCATAAATGACTTGGGGTCACTACATAATATCTATAAATGTTGAAGAGATCGAAGAAACATAAAAAATGAATTGAAGGGTATTTATAGATGTAGATTCATGTGATACAACATAGAATACTTGACCACATATTATGTATATACAACGAGTTATTCATTCACCTTTTATAGGTTAATAATTTGAATGTTATAACCATTATAAATTATTTTTCCCATGAACTTAGACCCAAATTGTAACACCTCAATATTTGGCAAGTGGAGTTGGAAAAGAAACTCTAAAATTTGGCTACTGATGTAGTTCTCGTGAGTCAACCTATGGACCGTACAAGGTCCTAGGGTCCATAGGGTGGCATTCATGTATGATTACTTGAGAATTTTGTGGGAAATAAATCTTAATGTTCGCTACCTTAGCCAAAAAAAATTGAAAAATGACACTGTCAACTTTGGCAAAAAGGAACCGATTAGGAGATTTGCTGAATGACATTAGGCAAAATATATCGAGTCTTCCGAGTAGAACATCAGGTTTGGTATTTGTAAAGGAATCATCAGTGAGCTTAAGCTCTTTCAGAAATTCATCGAAGATGTTTGGCAGCATTAGTTTCAGACTGTGAATGTGCCTGGCAGAAAAAGGTCAAGAAACTCTTTTTTTTTAAAAGGCCCTCCTTTGATCTTTTTGGTACATTTCAGTTCCTAATATCTTACCTCTTAGCCTGAATAATATTTTGTACACTTTTAGCTTTGATTTACTTGGCTGGAGTGCTTGAGTGTTCATGATTCTTGACCCAAACCCTTCCTCCCTCTTTATTATTGATCTATACTTGTTTGAAGTTGGCTCTCAAAGTTATTTTTTGTAGTTTTGCTTAAATTTGAAGCATATTAATTGGGTTAGTTGTTATTGTTGATATTTTGTTGTGTGATTCACGTGGGTCAATTAATTTTAGTCGATTGCATACTTCCAATGAACTAGGATAGTTGATTTTGTGCCATAAATTACTTTAATTGAATGTGAAGGTTAAAAGTTGAAGTTTGAATGTTAAATGGTATGGATTTTGTGTAACAGTTGTTTGGGTAAAGTCTGAGTAGACTAGTGTTGTCTATTTTGCTTGTATTTTCCAAATGATTGATTGGGTGACGTCTTTCTTAGGATAAAATTGTCAATGTATTAATGCTTTGTTAGAATTTGGGGAAAATCTGAGTACGTAGGTGTAAATTCGCATATGGTTAGCTTGTTAAACTACTTTGGGTGTTGTGAAGTGTTATATTTTGCTATGAAATTTTGAAAAATTGATGTTGGGCTGAAATTACCTGTTTGGTGAGTTTGTCTTAGCTCGCCAAGGTAATAAGGTGAATCACTGGGTGACCCAATCACCTTTTATTTTAAAATTTGTGACCTGGGTACTGTTACATTTGGCGGGCTTGTCTTAGCTCGCCAAACTATCTCGGTGGATTGCTGAGTTGGAACTGACATCGCCCTTTCAACCTTACCCTTATCTGTTTTGTACTTTCATATTAGGTGGGATTGCCTTAGTTCACTAAAACCAACTTGGCGTATCATCGAGTGTGAGATGACATCACCATTTATGCCTGAGTCAAATTTTGTTTGGTCTTGTCAATTTCGGCGAGGTTGCTTGAGTTCGCCTAACCTGTTAGAAAAATCTCCTTTCTATTCGGGAAACCTTATGACATTGTTCTAATTGTGATTTTTGTGGACTTCTTTCAACTAACCTTCACGGGATCTTTGTTTTGACATGTTTTACTTTACATGAAATGGCCAAAGGTAAAAGGGTTGTGTTATATGAATTCGACTCCAACTTCACTCCTACTCTACCTCCTCTAAAATGGTATAGGGGTAGTAATAAATAAGCCCTCTAGGTAGCAGCATGCCACTCTGCGTGTCTTTATGCATGTGAGTGAACCACAAAAGTAGGTTGTTGAGAATAAAAGGAGCGCAATCCGCTCGAAGATACATCAAAACCCAACCACAAATACAAGTATGTGCTTCTAGGGTTCTCTTGGCAATAGTTCCAAGGGCCATCAAAAGGTACAAAGTAGCGGGGGAGCATATGATACTTGAAGAGAGGTGGTTGCCCACAGATGGAGTCATAAGTAACTACCCAGCAATATGGGACACAATCAGATTTCATGGGTTTGAGCCATTCACTAGAGCTCGACCCCCATATGTCCTGGCATAGGTTCATGATTTTTATGCATCTTATGCAAAGGTGTTGTCCAAAAAGATGAAGGTCGTTGATTAGAGACCCTTGGAAGAGGTCAAAGTTCGAGGTAACATTTCTCAGTTCCATTGTGGAGCTATAAATGAAATTTTAGGAGCAAAAGGCAACACGGCTAAAATATACAAGTTGCATATGAAGCACAACTTGGATGTCTTGAAGGGATGGTTGGCACCTTTGCTATCTGATATTACTACACCGTGGATTGCACACAAAGTGATATAAAAACCGTTGCTCGGTTTTGGTTTGGGTTTATTAGTAGCAATCTAATCATGTTCCAGAATGAGTTGATCCTCTGGATCTCGAAGGCTGTCTCAGTAGGGACCATCATTGATCGGGAGGAGATTCATATTGGTGTCGTAATTAAGGACTAGATGCTTATGAGAGCCAACTAGGAGCAGGATTCCCTACATTTCCCTGTTCTGATCAGGTTGTTGTGTGAGGCTGCTAAAGTGTCATTTCGAGAGAGATTAAATGTAAAAGTTATCCCTGCCTCATCTAGCAATATTCGTAGGATATAGTGTGATTAACCAAGGGATGATGCGGCCAGAAAAAAGCGACCACCACCTGACACCACACCACTAGTGGATCCCCTTACTTTATAGTCACACACTACTCGACCCACTCTTTTTTAGGAGCCTTTAGGTATAACTCCACTCTCATTTATGCCTTCCATACCTTTTGCACCCTCCACTTTGACTGCACCTCCCCCTTCATCCCGACCTCAGTTAAATCAGACCTTGATTTATAAGATGGACAACCTTACCATTCTACAGATGTTAGGGCATCTAGAATTGAGAGGGAGGTGATGGATATGATTACCACAATAATTGAGGCTTCTTTATTTTTTGTGAGAGCTGAGATGGATAGCAGTAAGCCTACTTTAGATTCATCTGGAGGGAGGCTCAATAAACTCATAGCTAGAGTTGAGTTGATAGAGAGATATGAGGGTAGCTTTACCAGATTGCCTGAGTTGTGGAGTGACATAACTACTCTTAGGGATGATATGGACCAGGTGAGGTCCACTAATATTTTGATGCTATGGGGTGAGGTTCTCTTGCCCAAAATGCCTGCAAATGTTCTTCTTACTGAGTCGAGAGTTGATAGAACTTTTGGGTTAGGTGAGCAACCATTGTGTAATGAGTCTGAGATGGTTGAAGATGGGGATGTTGGTTAAACAACTGAGACTGATGAAGAGGAGTTCGTGAGGGACAATGAGCATATTAGTGTGTAGGACTTACTGCAGCTTCAGGGTTTAGAGGATTCAATTGTTCACATGACTTTGGAAAGATCTCATCTAAAGACCTCTAAGATTGGCACTAGTAGAGTCTGTTTGTCAGATTCTACTATTCCTCCTCTTGATGTGCCAAGCACTAATGCCCCAATTAATGCTATATTATTGCCTCCCACTTCAGATGATCCAAGTATTGATCCCTAAGATGGTTATATTCCCTTCGAGTCACATGATCAAAGTTCTTCACAGGCATAACATGTCAGGGGGGCCATTTATTCTTTTCTCTAACACTTACATTTTTATAGCATTAAGGACACAACTACTTATTTTTAGTGGGGTGAGGCCACCTATGCCTATATTCCCTTTTATGATATGGTATTTCGTTATTCAGTTAGTAGTTGAGATTTTGATGTTTTGGTTTAATTATATTTGGTTGTGTTTGGTTTCATTTTGTTTCTATATCGATTACCCCATCCATAAATTGTGAAATGATTGTTGTTTCTAGTGAGGTCATTGTTATTATTCAAGGATTAATTTGGTTCAATATTAAGGTCTTGGATAGTGCTCTTGATGAGAGATATGTTTTGTGTTGATGTTGCAAAAGGAAATTAGTTTTACTTTACTTTTGAATGATCTTTTAAAATCTTGTGTTGACTAATTGTGTTTTGATGTCAGCCTAGCAACGAACATCACAAACAAGCTTCTTAATTTTCTAGAGTTGTGTGATATAATTGTATTTGAAGTGCCATGTGTGGTGAGTTCCTACTTGAAAGCATGTTTGTTGATTCCTAGAATTTGTCTTGTTAGTCTAAATTTTTTTCCTTGGTGAATGTGAGAAATGATCTTGGGAACAAATTTTGAGAGGGAACATAAATCTACATACGTGTTGTGACTACCTTGAAAGGGTGTGCAACCAATTTGGCACCATTTGAGCCTATACCATTTGTTGTTGATCCCATTTAAACCTCTTGAAAAAAATTATATCCCTAATTTCACATCAATACATTCTTTTCTAAGCACTGGTTTGTTTGAATAACCAACTTAGGCAAAAAGCCTAAGTTGGGGTGTGGAAAGGAAAAAGGAAGGAAAGCCGAGTAAAAAGGAAGAAAGAAAAGTGAGACTCAACCTTGAAGTTTAATTTGTTGCAAAAAAATGGAACCCCTCGTTATAAAACAAAGAGGAGAAAAAAACATGAAAAAAAATGTTTTGATGAAATAAAAGGGGTTTCCAATCACAAGAATAAAAAATTGAGGATTAAGTCTCCACGTGAAAAGAATAAAAGAAGCTTGAGAAGATGTGGAAATGAGTACAACAATACTTTGAAAATGTGAAGTCACTGCACCAAATTGACAATATATTTACTCTCATCCCCATTACCCTTGATATCTTTCTAAAGTTGGGTTTTGTGATCATTTGAAAATATGGACAAACATATGGGATGAAGCTTGTATTAATTTCTCGTTCGGAGAATGAGAGTTCTATTGATTCCTAAGTTCTTTTATCGATGCTCTTTTTGAGACAATGGAATCATTTTTATTGTGAGGGCACTTGAATGCTTTTGTTGAAGCATGATTTTGCATTATAAGGGGGCTTTAGTGAACTTGAGCTTGTGTTGATACTGAATAGTCATCAGTTGAAGCTTATGGAGCATGATGGAGATATTGCATATACTTGTTAGTAGTCTTGTAATGTTGCTTGCATGTTTACTCACATTGAGAACTATTGTAGAAACCCTTGTTAAACTAATTGTGTTTTTGATTTACTTAAGGACAAGCAAAAGTTTAAGTTGGGGGGAGAGTGTTGATGAATGGCATAATTTCACTCATTTGAGGCCTTTTTAGTTCAACAAATAGTACCCTCAATGCCTATTTATCTCCTTATCTAATGATATTTTTATATTGTACAACTATGAAGGCTAAAGTACTAGGCAAGGATGAATCTATGAAAAAGAGGCCAAAAACATTGAAAAAAGGGTAAACTCCTAGCTAAGGGACACCTAACAAAAAGGGCGGAATGCCCAATAAGTCAGACACCACCTAAAGTGATAGTGTTCAGGTTTGAAAGTAATCAAGGCAGTTCGGTGAACCAAAGTGGAATCGGTGATTCACTAAATTCATTGGGTGAGCTAAAAGTCCTATCGCTGAAGGTGACAAAACACTAAATTAAATTAAAGGTTGAATAGGTGAACAAGGTGGTACTCGGTGATTCACCGAATGAGAAACGCTGACTCGATCAAGTATACCTACTGAGATTCAAACACCTAAAGCTTGAAGCCAAGGAAAGGCAAGCTAAAGAACAAATAGTCATCCATCGAACATTCTAGGTGAACCAGACTAACGTACCCGAGCAGGTCGCGCGTGGAATTTCAGACTAATTTTTGGGAAAACTATAAATTACCCAAAGGAAAGAAAATTTTATATCTTTGAATAACTTTTTATCATATTTTTACATCCATTAGCTTTAGTGCTTTTGCCAATTCTAACTTTTTCATCTTGAGAAATAGACTTCTTAGTTTTAGGGTGTTTTGAACAATCTTTTATTTGACATTTGAGGGTTCAATTCAAAGTGGGTGTTAAAAATTATTGTTTATTTTCAACTCTCTAATTCATGAAAACATAATTGGTATACTTTGTTTTCCTTTTATGATGGTTGGCTTTAACCCAAATTCTAGGGGAGTGATTATGGGTTGGGTGTTGATTTAATTTAGTGGGTCTTATGTCTTAATCTATTTTAATGTTGTTCATTCATGGATTTGAGTTAATTATCATAGGGATAATTTATGAGTTACGGTTGTAAACTTAATCCTAGTCTAGATCTTTGATTGATTCTCAAAAGAGATCAACAGAAGTGGGTAAATAGCTTAATGCATGCAAATTTAGGTTTGGTTTCTGTAGTTTTCTCGAATGTGAAAATATGGTTCAATTCTAATTGCCAAATCTGCTCGAAAGAGTGATTTTAGTAAGGAATTAGGTTGCTTTGTGTTTTACCTAGATGAGACCGGAAGGAGATTCTTCCATGATATGATGCGTTATGATTGAAAATAAATTATGTGATGGCAGATTACCCATCTTATCGATGTTTATCTAGCATTATTGATCAATCACTTGTATCCCTATTTGACATTGATATTAATTCCCACACCCCTAGATCGTCTCTTATTTGTTTAATCCCCTATTTTTAGTTGATTTGTCACAATTGATTCCAAATCTCTCTTGTTAATTTGGTGTGATCATACACCCATTTGTCCTAATTACTACAATGAATTGGTTTGCATAATAATTTCCATATTGAATTGTTATCCTTAGATCACTCCTTGTGGATTTGACCCTGACACTTTGGTTGGGTATTTACATTGCTAGTGATCGCTTACTCTTTAATTTTATTTTACAGTTGTTTGAGTGTTATCAGTAGTCCAAACGATGACGCATCCTATCACTCGTAGGTCAATTTACAAGGAATTAAAAATTCCAAAACTCAACAATGATCCTATGACTTCCTTTCTACGAATAGTATAACTTCCTACAATCAGTAGATTGGACTCGTAGTTCACTGTTTTAGTGTCATAACTAAATTTTTCCCTTTTTGGTCCAACTTTTGAATTTCCAAGCTGTTACATAGAGGGATTCGAAGGATCCGAAGGATTTGGGGTTTATTGTGATCCTTCATGGACTGTTCTTGGTTTTGTCTTGATGCAACATAATAAGGTAATTTCTTATTCTTCGAGGCAACTAAAGGTGCATAAAAAGAAATATTTGACTCATGATTTGGAATTAGCTACGGTGGGTTTTTTATAATGATTTGGAGACATTATCTATATGGTGTTCATGTTGATGTCTTTACCGCATATGTGTTTGAAATATGTGTTTAAGAAAAATGATTTGAATTTTCTCCAAATAAGGTGGCTTGAAGTGTTTAATCATTATGATATGAGCATTCTCTATCATCCAAGTGAGGCAAATATGGTTGCTGATACTCTTAGCCAATTGTCGATGAGTAGTATGGCTCACATTGAGGATGGTAAGAAAGAGTTTGTTCGTGATGTACATAGACAAGATCGATTGGGTATTCACTTGGTTGACTTCAAGGATTAGGGAATCATTGTTAAGAATGGCTCAAAATCATATCTTGTTTTAGATGTGAAAGCTAAGCAAGATCTTGATCCAACTATCGTTGATTTGAATAAACTAATTTCCAAAAACTCCGTTGAGGCTTTATCTCAAGGGGCAGATGGTGTGTTGAATTACCAAGGTCGGTTATGTATTTTGAATGTTGATGAGTTAAGGCAATAGATTTTATCCGAAGCTCACTGTTCTCGGTATTATATTCACCCAGGAACCACAAAGATGTATCATGATTTGTAGGAGGTCTATTGGTGGAATGGCATGAATAAAGATATAGCTGAATTTGCGGCTAAGTATCCTAACTGTCAACAAGTGAAATGTGAGAATCAACCACTAGGAGGTTTAGCTCAATACATTATCATCCCTACTAAAAGTGGGTGGATATGAATATGGATTTCATTACGGGCTTACCTCGTACTTGTCAACAATTTGATACTAATATTGTTGTTGTTGACCGAATGACTAATTCGACTCATATTCTTCCCATGAGAACTTCAATTTTATCCGAGGACAATGCTAGGTTTAATATTAGAGAAATGGGAAAGTTGCATGAAGTACCTTTATTCATTATTTCCAATAGGGGCACTCAATTTATGTCTCAATTTTACAGGTCATTTCAGAAAAGTCTTAGTACTCAAGTGATGTTTAGTACAACTTTTCATCCTCAGAAAGATGATCAAGCCAAGCACACTATTCAGAATTTTGAAGATGTGTTGAGAGCTTGCAGGATTGATTTAAAGGGTAATTGGGATGATAATTTACCTTTATTGAGTTTGCTTAAAATAATATTTATCACTCAAGTATCCAAATGGTTTCGTTTGAGACTCTGTATAGTAGGAGGTGTAGGTATTCCATTAGTTGGTTTGAAATTGGTGTGGTCACTTTGACAGGACCCGAGTTGACTCATGAGGCTATGAAGAAGGTTCGACTTATAAGAGAAAGGTTGAAAATCGTTCAAAGTCGGACAAAGTCTTATGCTGATTACTTGAAAATTTCACCTATGAATGGTGTGATGATACTTGGAAATAAAGGGAAGCTAAGTGGTCATTATACATATCAAATTTTGAGGCGCTTTGGTAAGGTAGCATATGAGTTGGATTTACCTTTTAATTTGGCGACATTGCATCCGGTGTTTCATGTTTCGTTGTTGAAGAAGTGTATTGGTGATCCTACATCTATTTCCATTAGAGAGTGTTGGGGTTAAGGAAATTTTTCTTATGAAGAGGTTCTAAATAAAATCTTGAATCTTCAAGTCTGACATTTGAGAAACAATGAAGTTGCTTCCGTGAAAGTTCTAAGGAGGAATCATTTAGTTGAGGGTGCAACTTGGAAGTCCAAAGCCGATATGATGTTCAAGTATCCTCATTTTTTTCCTTCATTCATGTTTAGCTTGAGGTACTAGCTCCTCATAATTAGTCTTCTGGATTCATACATTTTAGCTTTTCTTATGTTTCCATATGCATGCATGTTCATGAAAACTTTATTTTTGAGTTATATGCTTTAGCTTGGGGATGATTACTCCTTGTTTATGTGCTTTTTCATATGATTTGCATTCAAGTTTGGTTGCTATAGTCGATTAATCTTTCCCTAATCTATTCATGTTAGCTTGAGTGTTGTTCGAGAAGGAATTTTCCCAAAGGGGATATATTGTAACACCTCGGAACTTAACAAGTTGATTTTGAAAGGACACTCTGAAATTTGCCTAATGATGCAGTTCTCACGAGTTTACCTACGGATCTTACAAGGTTCGGCGGTCTGTAAGGAGGCAATCATGTATGATGACTTGAGAAATTGGAAAATAACAGGTCCCAGAAACTCCTACAAACCACCAGGATGGTCCGTAGGTGCTTGTACTACCCGTATGAAGTGGTCATAAGAAGGGGTCCAGACATGTAGAAATTATAATTTGAACATGGGTTCCGCGGTTTAGACATATGCCTCGTAGAAGAACATACAGACCGTAGGAGATACTGCAGTTGTCTTTGACTTAAATTTTTGTCTCCAGTATCTTTTTCTGCAGATGACCAGTACGGTCTAGAGAAGGTTATACAAACCATAGGTTAGTTCGTAGAGTCCCTTCTGTTGTTTTTATGGCAGGGTTATTGAGGTATTTTCCTACTCTTTTTACACCTAAACTATGTTGTTTTGATCCTTTAACCAAGTATTATAACCGGTTTTAATATTCAAAATCTACCTATTTCCCTCTCATTCACTCAAACCCTAAAAATCCCTCAAGGTTTTCTTTCCAAATCCTCTCCAAGGATTTCTTTCAAGTGGATTAGGGTTCTTCATCCTTCCAAGTTCTCTTCTCAAACTTTCAAGGTTTAGTTACTCAAGGTGTATGTGAAGTTTATCAATGAATTCTCTATCATCCATTGATTCCCAAGGATTTTCTCTAATTCTCTTTTAATATTTCACCCAAAACTTTAGGGTTTTATATGATTCTTCACGGATTCACTTATTTATGGTTGAATTGATTATATTTGATCTTCTAATTTATGATTTAATTCAAATTACTTATTTTCAAGGTATTTCATATGAACCCCTGCTATATACCTATTTTATGATCATAAATTGAGTTTTGAAGATTATGTTGTGCATAAAGGGATTATAGTTACTATGATTCTTGGGTGCTTTTGAATAAAGTATCTCAGATTTATGAAACTAGGTTGCTTCAGATTGAAATATTCATACTATGAAAGACTTGTATGATTTATCCACTTCCAATTGAAGTGTGATTTTAATAAAAAAATTTATCATTATTTAGATAATTTTGATTAAGTGTCTATTAAAACATTAAATATGTTATGAAATCATGATATATTAAAGGAGCTATTTGTCATGACCCAAGGATCTATGAAAGAAGGGGATTCTACTTTCCAAGGTAGAATCCCTACACATCACCTTTTTCTAAAGTTGATCTACTAGCTAGGTCATTTAAGACAATCCTACAGGGGCACATAGTTTAAGATTAGAGGTTGCTACTAAAGACTACCCTATTTGAGCATCCACCATAAATCTCTCTCGCTGCTAAGTGAAATAGATAAAAAATCAAATATTATTATGACATAGGAAATTCCACATTTTAAAGATCGAAACATAAAATAGATCCTTAAATTATAATTCAAGCATAGGTGAGAAAACATTTCACCAATGTGAATCCATATGTAAGAAATACTTTTCACAATCATGATCATATTTATATGTGAGTAAATCTTTCACAACAACATTGATACTTTCATATAAAAGCACCCTATCTTTATAAACATCATTTTCATAAGACATGCATAGTCCTTCAAAATTCATTGCTCATTTGTTCATGGGTTCTTAATAGGTTCATAGTTGAAAAGTCATGAATCATGCATGAGTGATTAAAAAGAACCCTAAATATCATGTAATTACATTAAATCATGCAATAGAAGATTGAAACAACAATTTGAATAATAATTTGGGTGAAATCCCAAGCAAAATTAAAAAGAACCCTAATTTGACCAATTAAATTTGAATTGAGGAATTGGAAACCTTGGGTATACCATGGAGGAATGGACTACATTGGTGAATACCCACATACCATGCTACTAAAATCCTAAGATGAATGGTGAATTAATTACCTTGGAGTAAACCGTAGCTTCTTCTTCTCCCTTAGGTTAAGAGGGAATTTAGGAGAATGAATTTGGTTGGGTTTTGGGGAAATAGAAGAATGAGTTTGAAGTGGTAGATTTAGGACTTAAAGTATTTATGTAGCGCTTAGGATGAAGGCCAAAATAACATAGCATAGGCTTAAATCATAGAGGAAAAGACCCAAAAGCGTGTAAGAAATATCTGGTAAAAATGGTCTACTGGTGTGACCTACGGACCGTAGAACTTTCTACGGTCCATAGACCAAGTACTGGGACCTTGAAATCACCCAAATTTTGACGGGACCTTTCTACGGTACGTAGGACATCCTGCAGTCCGTAGAACTCAACTTTAACCCCAAAATTTTACTAAGTTTGGATAGCTTCTAGGGGACACATTTATGACCCGTTGATCATTCGACGGACCACAATGGTCAACCATAGGATGGGATACTGGAACTTGATTTTCAAAATATATTTTTCTATTCCTACGAAATTGGTCTACGACCGGTAGAAATTTCTACAAACTATAGACTAGTCTCGTAGACCTGAACCAGTAACCAAAATTCATGCAACCTTTTTCTAAATCCGAGGTGTTATAATATCTCCTACTTGGGAACATTCGTCTTTGAATGCAACTCAAGGCAACGTACAGAGGGTAGGTTAAGAGATCTAACAACCAAACATGAATGCAATCACATATATGCACATAATCAAAAGAGGAAATCTACTCCAAGTTAAAACGTACTCAAACATCATTTCATAAAACATACATGTATGCATATGGAAACATAAGAATGACTAAGAGATGTGAATCTGGAAGAATGAACCATGAGAAGCTAAACACCTTAAGCTAGAGTAGGATCAGAGGGAAAGAGATGAGGATATCGAGATATCATACCGGCCTTGGCCACAACACCTTTACGGATGCAACTCCCTTGTTCCTTAACTTTCTAACTTGCCGGTCAGAAATCTCAACTGTAACTTTTGTCATAAGAAAGAATTTATTTTATACCAAGACTCTCTGATGGTACAATATATGTCAGATCACCGATACACTTCTTCAATAAGGACACATGGAATACCGGATACACCGATGATAAATCAAAAGGTAAGTCTAATTCATAAGCCACCTTTCCTATCTGCCTCAACACTTGATAAGGACCAACATAATAGGGATTAAGCTTTCCTTTCTTACCAAAGCTCGTGACATCCTTCATAAGTAAAATTTTCAAGCTAACCCAATCATTAATATCAAACTTAAGATCCCTTCTTCTAAAATTAACATTGAACTTTCATCGACTTAGAGCCGTTTTTCAGCCTTTTTCTAATAATCCAAACTTTCTCCATAGCGTCATGTACAAAATTAGGACCTATCAAAGCAACCTCATCAACTTCAGACCAACCTATAAGAGATCTACACCTCCTACCATAAAAAGCTTCATATGGGGCCATACATAAACTTGAATGATAGCTATCATTATATGCAAACTCAATTAAAACCAAATGATCATCCCAATTACCCTTGTAGTCAATAACACAAGCTCTTAACATATCTTCCAAATTTTGAAAAGTATGCTCCATTTGCCCATTAGTTTGAGGATGAAAGGTTGTACTAATCTTGACACCAGTACCATGACCTTTCTGGAAAGACTTCCAAAATTGAGAAGGAAATTGGGTACCATGATCAGAGATATTAGATAGGGGCACCTCATGCAACCTAACCATTTCCCTTAGATATAACTTAGCATAATATTCCACCGAGTAAGAAACCTTGATGGGAATAAACGGAGCCAACTTTGTCATATGATCTTTAATAACCCAAATCGAGTCATATTGCCGCCGAGTGCGGGTAATCAAACAATAAAGTCCATATTTAAATCTTTCCACTTCCAAGTAGGAATACTAATATATTGGGACAAATGTTCACAATTAGGACATTTAGCCACAAATTCTGCAATATCCTTCTTCATCCCATTTAACTAATAGACCTCATGCAAGTTGCGGTACATCTTTGTGGATCTTGGTGTATTGATATCCAAGAACAATGGGCTTCCGATAAAATTTGTTTCCTCAAATCATCAGTAGGGAAAACACAAACGACCTTGATATCAAAGCACATCCCAGTCCCTTTGGGAGAACGCCTCAACATACTTCTTAAGCACCGCTCCCTTTAACTCAACAAAAATTGGCTCATGAGTTTGCTTGGCTTTGACCTCCGACATAAAAGACGATGCGGAGCCCTTTTTAACAATAACACCACCTCATCAGAATCAACCAGCCTATGAACATCACGAACAAATTCCTTCTTATATTTTTCAATATGAGAAACACTACCCACTGATAATCGACAAAGAGCATTTTCCACTACATTTGCCTTACTGGAGTGATAGAGGACACTCATGTCATAATCATTTAGCAACTCAAGCCACCTTCTTTGGTTAATATTTAGATCCTTTTGCTTGAATACATAATGTAAACTTTTGTGGTTGGTAAAAAATCAGCATGGACACCATATAAATAATGCCTCTAAATCTTTAAAGCAAAACGAACCGCTGCTAATTCCAAATCATGGGTAGGATAGTACTTTTCATGAGTCTTGAGTTGCCTTGAAGCATAACTAATAACTTTCTCATTTTCCATAAGAACACACTCTAATCCAATCATTGACGCATCAAAATACACAACGAAGCCATCAAACCCTCCTAGAAAAGTCAACACCCGAGTAGAGGTAAGTCTATCTTTCTACTCTTGAAAACTCTTTTCACATGCTTCTGACCATAAGTACTTAACCTTCTTTTGGGCCAATATAGTCAATGTAGAGGAAATCAAGGAAAAACCTTCCACAAGCCTTCTATAATATATATATATCCGGCAAAACATAAGATGCTTTGAATATCCAAAGAGGATAGGGGTGTAAGCCAACTCTTAATTTCACGACCCAAAGTACACCATAGTCGTAACATGACGTATAGGACCCCGAAAGACCCTACACAAGCAACTTAGCATATATCATACAAGATAAAAGAATTTAAAGAGTTCAAAAGATAGTTTTATATCATAAAGAGTTTGACAAAAAATTGAAATCTACCATAAGTCTCAAAGCCATGTAGTACATCATAAGGAAAGTGATTGGGATGTAACCCATGCATCACATACAAGTCTGAAACCAAAATGACATAAAGCAATAAATGAGTTTTGGTCCTCAAAATATGAGGACTCACCAATTTTCAAAGCTCAAAAGGGATCAACTAGCCACTAGTGTGCAGACCGAAAGCGCCAGACCCTACATTAGTGAAACAATGTAGATAAAAGTACTCATTAGTACATGGAATGTACTAAGTATGATAGAAATGCATAAGATTTATTAAATCATGCTAGAAAGAACTTTACATAACATGCAATAACCAAGCTAAATCATAAGGAAACATGTCCTAATCAAGGTCAATGCAGGCTAAACATCTTTAAAACACATTTGAGGTACTTTTAGAAGTAACCTTAGTTCATTATTCTGGGAAGTTCTCCATTAACCGACATAGCCAATGTGAGCTAGAATAGGAAATCCAGTGTACTGCTCCTACACCGACAAGAGAGTGTCCTACTTTCCTAGGTAAGGACCATGAACTTCTAGCTTAGGTGGATCCACAAGATAATTTCTATCCGAGACAACATCCTATGGTGGCACATAGTTTTTGGGACATGTGTAACGCCGCTAGTCCACTCGGTACTAAGGAAAACATCCCACGGAACAGTCTTTAATAATATTCTTTTTATCATCCATGGAAAGGTACAATAAAGAAAAAATCCAAGAAAAGGTCACATTATCATCCATGGAAAGGTACAATTAAGCAATCAATCCAAGCTAGAGACATTATAAAGTAGCTCCTTAGACCATGCGTGAGAAAACCTTTCACCATCATCGTTTCATAATAGCTTTATAAGGCCCATAATCATTAACTTCATACTAAAAATACCCTACTACTAATGGAAATAGTTTTAAAAGCGTGATTGATAATCATTGATGGCATATCCGGATACCATACTAATCAAGACATAATTTAGGAAAATAGCCCAAACGCATTGAGGGAAAATCTAGATGTCGTTAATATCATGTGGCCAAGATTCATAGAACATATGGATACCTTCATCTATAAGCTTACTTGAGTCATAAACATTGCTTCCATAAAAACATGCATAATTTCATAATTCATACTTCGTGGTTTTATCATACCATGGTTGAAAAGCATAATTAAAGCATGGGGAAGTGCAATTTCAACTAAATATCATAGATTACATCAAATATTGCATTAGAAGACTTAATGGATCAAAATAAATCATAATTGGAAGAAACCCATATTCCATGAATTGAAACCCTAATTTGATAATTGGAGAATTGAATTGGAAACTTGAGATCTTTAGGGACCCCATGGAGGAAAGGACTCCATGGGTGAATGCACACATACCTTGTTACCAAAGCCCAAGAAAAATGGAGAATTTTGAGATTTGAATGGAACCCTAGCTCTTCTTCTTATTCCTTAGACTTGAGAGAATTTGGGAAGAAGGACTTATTCAAGTTATAAGAAATTATCAGAATGAGTTCAATTGGGAAATTTTGGGGTTAATTTTTTTTATATAGGGACTAGGGTAGAAGGTAAAATGACATTGTATTGGGTTAAAACAATTACAAAAAAAGACCAAAAAGCACTTAAATATAACTATCGAGCCTCACCTACTGTTCAGACCTAAGGTCTATAGGTCCTACTACGGACCGTCCTGGTAAATCGTAGGTTAGGTTCAGGGGCATGAATTTGGACCATCCATTGATGGGCCATGTACGATTGGTAGGTCTACCTAGGGACTGTATATGGCCACCATAGGTCCTAAAAATTTCCTTATTTTCCCTTCTACTTATGGATGCCATCTATGGTTAGTAGATTCTTCTACAACAGTAGGTGGGAGCCGTAGGTCACACCTGCAACCCAAAAACTGCATTTTTTCATTCTTTTCAAATCTGAGGGGTTACACTTAACCACATCCGTCTTCTTAGGATCTACCTCAATAACCTTATCGAAAATAATGTGACCAAGGAAATCCACAGATCTTAACCAAAACTCAAACTTGTTAAACTTTGCAAATAGTTTTATGTCCTTCATGACTTGTATCACAATCCTCAAATGATCGGATGCTCATATCACTCTGTGAGTAAATCAAGATTTCATCGATAAACACAATTAAAATCATATCAAGATATTGTCTAAATACTCTATTCATCAAGTCCATGAATGTGGTCGGAAATTCATCTTTGAAATGTCACTTTCTTTCACCCTCAATTGGTGATAACCCAACCAAAGGTCAATCTTAGAGAAGAAAGTTTCACCTTGGATTTGGTCAAATAAATCATCAATCCTTGGAAAGGGATACTTATTCTTAATTGTAACCTTGTTTAATTGCTGGCTATACATACACATGTGAAGTGAACCATCCTTCTTACGAACAAACAAAACTGGAGCACCCCATGGAGAGATATTCAGTCGGATGAAACCCTTATCCATAAAATCTTTCAATTTCTCCTTTAACTCCTTAAGTTGTACCGGAGCCATAAAGTAAGGAGGAATAGAAATATGTTGCGTATCTGGAAGAAGTTCAATACCGAAGTTTATTTCCCTTTTGGAAGAAACACCGGCAAGATCATCGAGAAACACTTTCAAAAACTTTTTTTACAAAGGGGACCAACTCAAGAATAGTGGTTTTGGAATCCCTATCCCTAACCCTAAGAAGATGATAGATGAAACTTTTAGAAACCATTTTCTAGCTTTAAGACAAGAAACACAGTGACCCTTAGACATAGAATTTCCCCATTTCCACTCTAGGAAGGGCTCATTTGGAAACTGAAACTTTACCACTCGGGTTCTACAATCACAAGAAGCATAAAAAGAATGGAGCCAATCCGTACCAAGAATAACATCGAAATCCAACATAACAAGCCCTAAAAGATCAATATAAGTGACTGTGGGATTAAGAGATGGGACAATTTCTATGGACTCTGTTAGCCACAATAGATTCACCAATAGGTGTAGAGATAGAAAAAAGGGTCTATTAACATATCTGGAGAAACATACAATCTCATAGTCATATATGGTGTCACAAAAAAAAAAGCAGCACTAGGGTCTAGCAAAGCATAAAAATCAAAATAAAGACTTTCAACATACCAGTAACCACATTGAAAGAACCCTCTTAATCATGTCATATTTGAAGTGCATAGAATTAGTTTTGCTTTGGAGCACTTGAACCCAAACCAATAGGCGGAACTTTCCTACCATATTTTCCCTTGTCGATTCTAGATGGAAATCTATCAAGCGGTGACAATTTTTACCTTAACCAAAACAATTATCCGTACCTATCAAACATTTTCCCGAATGACTCTTGCCACATTTTGGGCATGCGGGAACCGAAGATCCATTTCCACCACCATTTCCTTCTTGAGGCATAGGGTTAGACACCCTATCTTTGTTGAATTTAGGAGCCAGAGCATTCAAGGAACCTTAACCGAAAAACCTTTGTTGGAATCAAGAATGACCACGTCTATCGGACCTCGAATGTTAAAAGTCACCATCAGTGTTCTTTGTTCTGTTTTCCTCCCTAGACCTTTCCTTAAGCTTATCATGTTCAATTTGTTGAGCATGAATCATTAGGTGAGAAATATCCATTTCCTTAATGAGCATGGTAGTACGATGTTCCATAACCACCATTTCAGACACACTTGAAATAAACTTGCACATCTTAGACCTAGAATCGGCAACCATGGAAGAAGCATATATTTAGTCAATTATGTGAATTTCGAGGCATTTCCTTTACACACATATTTCCTTGACTAAGGTCAATGAATTTGATTACCTTTGCCCCCATTATCTCAAGGGAAAAGAACCTTTTAATGCCCAAACTACATCTCAAAACCAATTTAAAGAGTAAGCGATCGTTGTCACTAAAACTACCCAACGAAGTGTCAGGGTCGAATCCCACAAAGAATTATACAGGGCTAGGAATTCTATCCGGAAATTTTGAATGTAAATTCATTCATTTGCAGTAGTAAAATAGGTGGGTGGATCATTCCACCAAATTTAATTAAAAGGATTTTGTTGTCACAAGTTGCAATTGAACCAAGATTCTAGTAATTCAAATAAGTAACAAGTAATCTAGGGGTGCGGGGATTTATAATTGATGTCACATAGAGGTAATAGCATTGCTCTATAGTGATGAACATTCATAGATAGGCTCAGTCATCTTCAATGACACTACTCTTCGTTCGATCTCAAAGCATCATATCATAGAATCTCATTTCGGTCTCATCTATGTTTTACATTAAACAACCCAATACCTTACAATATTCTCTCTTTTGATACATCAATAAGGAAAATAAATCTGACACATAACCTCTATTTTCAAGAAAGGTACAGACATCAAGACAAAGTTGAAAAACCCCAAACACTAGAAGGTGTTCTTTAGAAGGTAAAGTTTTTCTCTCTCTAACTATTATTCAAAACTATCAAAATCTTCAACTCTTTTCCTGAACTCTTTTTTTCTCTTTCCTTTGGGATATTTATAATTTTCCCAAAATTTGATCCAAAACTCAATGCGTGACCCATTGGGTGACATTAGTTGGGCTCGCCGATCACACAAGGTGTATGCCAACATCAGCTCACCTCTCTCTTGATCTAGACTTCAGGTGTTTGAACCTTAGTTGACAAGCTCATTCGAGTCTACCTTTCACATTCAACGAATTGCTGAGTACCAACTTTGCTAGCATTCAATTTTTCTCCTTGTATTGTTGCCTTCGTTGATGGTTAGCATGCTCGTTTTTCTTGCTCGACGTATCGCCATTTCTCTTTTTGTTGGCCACCTACCTCAATAAATGCATGTTTGTGCACTACCTATTTAGGTGAGGTAAAGCTCATTGGGCGATCCTCCCATATTGTTAGGCGATCAACAATATGGAGTTTGCACTTCTTTTCATATTTTTGGCCATTCTTTCAAACATGCATCATTTCCTTGTCCTTTAGCCTTCATAGTTGCACATAACCAAAATATATTTAGTATAGGACTAAATTAGACATTGAAGACACTAATTATTGAGCTAAATATGCCTTAAATGAGTGTAAATCTATCACTCATCAACACCTCCAACTTAAACTTTTGCTTGTCCTCAAGTAAATCAAGAACACAATCAACTCAACACGGGTGTCTGCAACAATACATAATGATAGCTCACATGCAAGTGACATTAGAAGACTACTCTCAAAGACATGCTATCAATCACAATCTAGAAGCTTCAGATGATGACTAGACGGTCTCAACACAAGCTCAGTATAGCTTTTTTATAATGTAAGACCATGTTTAAACAAATGCATTCAAGTGTCCTCACATAAAGAGCGATTCCATGCTCTCACCAAGAAAATCAATAAAGTAGTAACGAATCAATTCAAGTCTCACTCTCCCAAAAGAAAAATACATGAAATCTTCATCTCAAAGGTTTGCCCGTATATTCCAATCATCACACGGCCTAGTTCATGCAAGATCTCAAGTGTCGTTTAGGCTTGTAGTGGGGCAGAGGGTTAAGGTATGGTCAATTTGGCTCAGTGATTTCACCTTTCCAAAGGATTGTTGCAATCATCTTCATCTCTTCTCAAGTTTTTTTCTTTCATATCATTTGAGAACTCAAACTTTTATTTGTTAATTAATTTATTTGGTATCCCCTTTATATTTCACTAAACTTTCCTTTTCATTATTTTTCAAATGTTGCTCATCACACACATTTTTTTATAAGGAGGGGTTTCATCTTTTTTGTAACAAACTTCAAAGTTGAGTCTCCTTTCATCTTCCTTTTTCTTTCACTTGGCTTTCATTCCTCCTTTCTTTCCACACCCCCAACTTAGGTTTTTGGCCTATGTTGCGTATTCAAACATACCAATGCTTCAAAATGATTTAGGGTGAGAAATTAGGGACAATTTAGCTCAAAAGATTTTAATATGGTTGCCAACAAATGGTTTAGGCTCAAATGGTGCAAATACAGATGCATACCCTCACAAGGTAGTCACATAAGGATACGTAAATTTGGGTTCACTCTCAAAATTTATGCCCAAGATCATGCCTTACACTTACCAAGGCTAAATAATTAGACCAAGGAAAATTCTAGGATTCCACAAACATGCTTCCAAATAAGATCTCACCACACATGGTACTTCAAATACAATCATTTCTCTCAGTTTGAAAATATCAAAGGCTTAGGTTTGATGTTCATTGCAAGGCTCACATCTAAACAAAGCTAGTGAACACAAGATTCAAAAAGATTGTCCAAAAGTGAAACCAAATCGATTTATTTCTTGCAACACCAACACTATACACCATGTTTATCATTTATGCTATTCAATACATTGATATTGAACACAATCGATCCTCGAATAATTACAATAAAGACTCAAGCATTCCACAATGTCAAAACTCATGGGGTAATCGCAAATGTGAGAGAAAACAAAAGAGACCAAAAGAGATAAACCAAACCAATTGAAACACTATCATATAAACTAAAACAAAATACTACATTATCCAAAACTAAAAATAACAAAATACATGCAAACTGGGAATATTGGCACGTGTACCTTCATTCCACCAAAAAGTAAAGTGAAGTGTCTTCAATGCATAAGTAAAGAGTACAGGACCTGACAAGCTATGCAAGTTGGGTGCTCTCATTAAGAGTTTTAGGAGGAACGACATTTGGGGCATCACGGCCCCGCTGTAATATCACATGAGGAAGCAATGTTGAATAAAGTGGGGTATTAGTGTCTGGTACATAAATATGAGGGATGGTGGAGTCTCTTTAGACTCCACTGGTGCCAAATAAAAAGGTATCCCGAAGGGATCTCTCAAAATTAGCTTGGACCATCACCTGCTCTGTGTTCTGCAACTCTGTGAATTATAGTACAATCCACTGCTCATCGTACTCTCTCCTTATCTCATCCTAATCACTCTCCTCGGCCAAAACATAGTCGTCCCTTTCATCATCCTTACCAACATCATCAGCAACTCTCTCAGCTACCTCACTCAGTTGCACACTTAAAGACGACTCACTGCTAGGCATCAAGGTATGGGTATCACAGAGGAGACGTCACCCATAACATCAAAATAACAATAGACCCCAGCTGGTCTACATTTGCCCTTAAGGTAGAAATCTAACCCCTCATAGTAGTAAGATCCTCTGAACTATCCTTCGCCTTTTCCCGAGCCTCTAGTATAGTTGTGACACTATCTAACCTCACCCCGTATGGGTCAATCAATATTTCAAATCGGGTTACCCAAAAAGTAAAGTGCAGTGTCTTACACTATTAGCCATCCAAAGTGGAGAACTATTAGATATCAATGGTGCTAACCACCCCTTTCAGAGCTTCAAGCTCATGATGCATCTGAATCTTGAACATAATTTGAGTGGGTGGCAAGAGTTCGGTTGATCGCATCTACATGGCATTAAACCTTCTTACCCCGCAATTTGCCTTCATCTAAGGGCTTCCAAACTGTGCCTTTTCATTTCTTTGGCAAGGAATGAGCATAAGTTGTGTACTATTATATAACCAGTGATGGAACATATGGTTTTCAAAGTCTTGTGAAATCCTCAAACCTATGGAATGGAATTGTATCCTAAATTAGTGGGTAGTCACTCAAAACACCATTAGTTAAAAGTCATATCTCCTCCAAAATGGTATGTTCTCGAGCTGCTATGAGCCTATTGAGGCCTCTTGGAGCGATGATTAAGAGAACTTTTTAATTTGGTGCTTCAGTAGATGAAAGTGGCACCAGTGTTGACCGGATGTCTACTCTTTTTCTTACAACCCCCTTTTTAGGTTGCTCACTCGTACACGTAGAGGAACTCGGAGTGGTTGGTTATGGCCAAGGAGCCTTATATGGCTCATTGATAGTGATGCCCCTATGATTTTCAAAAGAGGAGGAGGATGAGAGGAGTACCTAGCTAATTCTATATATTAAGATACTAGATGTTTTCCCTTTTTCTAGACATAATATGAAAAGAACATTCATTTAAACATAAGGTTAGTGAAGGTTAGTTCAAATCAATCTCAATTGAAAGCACAGTTCAAAAATTATTCTGAGGCTTGCCTAATGAGAAGGTGGTCAGCCTAATTAACATGATGAGCGAGCTCAGGTGAACTCACCGAATTAGACAGTACAAAACAATCAAAGAATCCAGGCATAATGTGTGGAGTAACTTCCAACTCGGTGATCTACCAAGTTGGTTTCGGTGGATTAACACAAGCTCGCCGAAACAAACAGTGCAGGATGAAAAGAAGCATCTATCAAGGGTGATTTCCACTTCCACTTAACGATTTTCCTAGTGGGTTCGGTAAATTAGGACAAGTTCACCAAATGGGACAGTACCCAAGGTCACATATTCACTCTAGAAGGCATGTTGGGGCTTACTCGGTGATTCACCTAATCAACTTGGCAAACAAGCCCACCGAAAATATGGTATTCAGATCGGTGCCTATTTTCATAGATTAAACTAAAATACACAACAATCTCTAGTTCCCTCTCAACCTTAAAATCTACCCACATCCTTTTTTTCCCATGGGTACTCAGATTTCCCCCAAATTCCACAAAGTATTGCTCAAATTGATGATTTGCCCTTAAGAAAGTTGTCAATCTATCTATAATTGGGAAAAATCATTCAATCGGGTCAACACTAAGCTAATCAGACTTTACCCATATCAAATTCAACTAAGATCCAACAATATCTATTATCCAATTTCAACAAGTAACCAACACATTCAAGTTTAGCAATTTCTAGGCACAAATAAAAGTAATCAACTTATGGGCACAGTTTAATATGATCATTTAGAACGACCCAATGAAATCAACTAACAACATGCATCACATGGGCTAATTCTCATACACAACACATTTTAAGCTCAAATCAAAAGATAGAAGCGAATGCCAACCTCAAATAGAAGCAAAATGTGAAAATACAAGAAGTTAGGGTATGGGTCAATTGACCTAACAAGATAATGCATTCCACGCACTCAATAATCACATAAGAAGGTCACTAACACACTATAATATGCTATTGAAAGTGGAAGGGATGAACGGATCTCAAAGTTGACAAAGGGTTTTCTCTTTGAAAATGAAAGACCTTTTGCCTGTTTATACAAGGCACATTCAGCGGTCATAACTAATGTCACCGAGTGTGTTTTGCAGATCACCAACTGGAGCTGAATCTCACCGAAGAGGCCTGAATGACTACCAAGCCTGAAGGTTGATCCAATGAACTCGATTGAGTCTGTAAAGTGTACTTTGGGTGATCACCTTTTGGAGCTCAAATCGCCTAAGTTGACAATACAATTTTTCTCATTTCTAGCTATGAAATAGGACAAGAAAGAGTCTGCACAATGCCTTCAACGGATCGTCGTTATGGTTTTGGCATCGCTTATTGTTCCCCTTTAAACACTTTGACTTCTTTTGAACATGAACCCAAAACACATCTTATTGAAACCAATAAAATAACAGTAAATACTAGGTTGCCTCCCAAGAAGCGCCTTGTTTAATGTTGTGGTATAGTTCTCATTTACTCAATATTCAATTTTGGGATTTCGGACAGTGTCGCTAGGCAATGTTTCTTTTCGTTCTGGAGTGAGATGAGTAGCAATCAGGAATATCTGAGTTTCCAACGGTTAGATAGACACTAAACAAGAGGTCACTGTTTGAGATAAGGTGGAGAAGTCAGTTTTCAACACCTTGTCGGATCCTTCAACCTTATTGAAGATCCTTGTGGGCATTTTCTAAGTTCGGTTTCCTTCAGGACCAGGAGGTTCTTTTGGTCGTAGACGATCATGGGGAGGAAATATTAATCTTTGTCAGCTTCTTTACCGCTCTAATTTCCACCTATCAAATCGTTCTATCCGTTATCTCGCTCCTTGTTCAAACTTTAATTCCTACCTTGTCGTTGGTAATTTGGTTGATAACCCCCTATTTGGTTTCCAATATATTGAACTTCTTCATTGTATAATGCCTCAAACTTGAAATCATCCTGGAACTGTCCACTACACTACAACAAATATGATATTCAGCTACGGAATTATTAGCTACGACATGAAATTCGTCACTATTTGTTCACTTTTAGTGACAAAATTTATAATTTGTGCTTAAATATACGATCCACATATTTTTAATGACAAAACATAAAAATTCGTAGGAAAATTTTGTCCACTAAAGTTTCCCACCAAAAAATGAATTGGCGCCATTTAATGAGCACTATTAGCCACGGATTTGAAGTTATTAGTGACACATTATTTTGTCACTAATAATGTTCTCATTAAGCGACAAACCATTTTTTGTCCCTAATTTATTTAAATTTTGGATACAAAGAACTTTTGTCGCAAAAAATATATTTATATATTAGTGACGAACCATTTTTTGTCCTAAAATTAGTTAAATTTTGTATACGAAAAAGATTTGTCACAAAAAATTATATCGATACATTAGTGACAAATCATTTTTCGTCTTAAAATTAGATAATTTTTTATACAAAATTTTGTTGTCACAAAATATATATTGATACATTAGTGACAAACCATTTTTTGTCCTCAAATTAGTTAATTTTTTTATACGAAAAACTTTGTTGGAAAAAATATATTGATACATTAGCGACAAACTAGAGTTTTGTAGTTAATCATTGTAAACATTAGATGCAAATTTTTATTATTCAATAGTAACCTTAATTTTTGTCACTAATAGTTCGAACAATTAGTGACAATTTTATTACTGTCTCTATTTAACCTACAATTTAGTTACAATGAAATTTTGTCACAAAAAAATATTATGTTCAAATGGCTATAACCTAAATTTGGTAGTTGAATAGAGAAATTATTGGATACGGAAAAAAGTCATACTTATAAATTAAAATATTATTAATTTTAAAAACACTTTTAACTAACAACTTTTTTTTAGTGAAATATTATATATTATACACCACACAAATATAATTTTTTTTCTAAAATATTAGACGATATTGCATATAATATATAGACACCACATAATAAAAAAGATAAAATGCCTAAACACCACTAAGAGTAGTTTGAATAAAACAAAATTAAACAAAGCTTCCGAAACTATTAAAAGTTTCTACAATTTTTCAAGTTTATCATAGTTTGTAGAACACACTTCTTTAGCAACTACCACTAAAATTAACATAAAGACCCCATAATCAAACCAAAAAATATATATATTAACACTAAAAATGTCAACATATTATAACATCACAAGTATATCATAAAGCAATATCACTAATCTTACAAACAGAATTCAAACAAAATATTCACTCCCAACCATTCCATCATTTATTTTAACTGCACAATCACATTGTTACAATATTTAATTCAATTCTAATAAACTTAAATAATTCCACTAAGATTACTTTCCACAAATAATCTTCTTGTGTGTATACATGATATGGGTTTAGTAGCTATATTACTTGTGTCCCAAAGGTATTCCTTAATAAAAATTTACATAAAATTGGGCAGAATTTCCCCTGTTTTTGGGCCTATCTAAAAAGTTCCCTGTCTCAAATTTAATAACTTATGCAACTAATATCACCAAAACAAGTCATAATATTCATCAATAATCTATTAGGATTATAATAATACTAAATTCATCTCCAAATACGAAAAAAAATCGAATACTATCACAAGTCAATAATAACGAAAGAGTACTCATGACTCTAGTGAAATGACTAACGGAACGACTCTAGGAATTTAAAAGAAAACGGTGATAGCAAATAAATAAACTTCTTGTCGACGCAAATCAATGTAGGCTCACGTGCATTTGTCAACTCGTGCACTCTAGCTAAAGAAAGCCTCATCAATGTCACTTGTAATCTTCGTAAAAAAAAAATATAGTGTGGAGTTAGTCACTAACTCAATGAGAACACTGACCCATAAATATTTTTTATGGGCAAAAGTCAAAAACCATATTAGTATAATTATTAGAAAATAACATGAAATAAATGTCTTTTTCGAAAATGATAACAATAACCAGTCTTGTCTGTTTCTAATAAATACACATTGTCATATCATTTTTAATTATTTTCTAAGGGAAAATTCATTAATTGGAACAATTCAAATATATAATATCAACATTGACAAGAACAAAAATATCGGGGAAATTTCTGAGTTCCACATCAAACCATAATTTTACGGACATCAAATGAGCTCAACTGCCCTTGTGCTTAGATTTCTTGAAATGGGCTTCAAAGGTTTAAAAATGAGAACTTAGGTGATGGGTTTGAAGGGTATTTGAGAGATTTAGGAAGTGATCGTAATTGTGAAACAAGGTGGGTAGCCACCATTTTTGTACCAAAGATACACAATGTTATTAGACTGTTACTGTAATAAGTGTTCACCTAAACACTATCATATCAAATCTATTGTTTGGGAGGTTTCCAGGAACATATGTATCTTGATCAATATACGGCATGTAACCTTTGTGACTGAGTACCAAAGTTGTTTTGAGGCTATCCTATCAGCCCTCGGTAAGTGTGTTGTACTCTTTTCATGCCTTGCATATGTTCATCCACGTAGAAGAAATACAACCACTCATTGTAAGATCGCGGCAGATTTAAAGTGGTTGTATTGCTTCTATGTGGATGGACAAATGCAAGGCATGGCGAAAGTTTAGTTGACTCACCGATAACCGATAGGATAGCCTTAAAACAAACGTGGTATGCAGTCACTTCTTCATGTTCACCCACCAAATAAAGTTATAGAAAGCAGAGAAATGGAAAAAAAAAACTATCTTTTGGCGCTTATTTTTTTGTTTTTTTGGCTCCAAAAGAATTTGAGGATAACCACCATATATATGAGAAAACAGACGTAAAAGATTCAATTACAATGTGAAGCAAAGTATCTGAACCTGAACAAGACCAGGTATGTATCAGCCTTATTTTACGTTTGAACAAAATTAGACAGATAGTTATATGTGGCAATCATATATTGAATGATTATTCAATGATTATTGTGAAACAACCATTGATCTTGCTCTATGTTTGTTTCATATAGTTAATTATAAGTTTTTGGAAAACAAACACTCTAACCTATTATGTAGATTACAGTTTCGTGTGGTGTGCATATTTACAGTTTGTGTGTGAAACATACTAGTGAAGTATACACTATTCAAGACTTCTTTTGGAACAACTTTTCCTCTGATTTGTTCATATATTGATGTTCTCCCTCAGATTTCGAAGGAAGATAGGATGGATTGTGAAACATGGTACTCAAGCCTATCAAATTATGCTGCTTGAACTTGAGTTAGGATAGGTTGATGGAACTTTGAATTCAGATGAACTGAGCCAACATCATTTGAGATGAATATTTTGTAGGACAATTAATCTTTTTGCTAAAAACAATAGGTATTTCTTCACGAGGCTCGGCAATTTTTAGATCTACAACCTCTTCTTAAGACCTTCTCTTATATAAGCTTTCGAAAAAGTTATTGTGTCTTCAAATTTGGACATATTTCCGGCATAAATATATCTTTGATATGTTATACTTGTAATTTGATCTTCTAGAGGTTCTTCAATAGTTCGATAGACAGTAAACTCTTATATATTAATAAATGGCGTGTGCAAGATTTTCTGAACTAATGATTATGTTCTTTTTAGATTTTCATTTAGTTGTCAATGATTGGTTTTTTTACATTGATATACCGTGAGTTTACGGTATTTCTAATACATTTCACTTACAGTTGTGTGTGTCTAGGGCCTTTTTATATTGGTTTTTATGTGTGTTATCATGTTTTGCAGGAAAGGTGTTCAGGCGCGGAAGTTTAGAGATAGCTGAAGGAAATGCAGAAAAAGGCATTCACGGAGGTCATCTACGGACCGTAAG
>JAJOOH010022878.1:0-21479 GCA_029582605.1 Solanum gracilifrons
GTTTCTGTTTGTATAAAGCGAGAGAAAATTGTATATACACATGCAAATACATATATATTCGTCCTATACACTTATAATTATACAATAAAAATATTCCCTTGCCCAGTTCTCTTTTGTCTTTCTCTCTTTCTCGTTTTATACAACAGAATTGTATAAATTGTGTTTCTGTTTGTATAAAGCGTGAGAAATTGTATATACACATGCAAATACATATATATTCGTTTTATACACTTATAATTATACAATAAAAATATTCCTCTGCCCAGTTTTATGCTTGTATAATGTATAATTTATATTTGTATAAAGCGAAAGAGAGCGATTTTTTATATACAAATATTTTTGTCAACAATTTATACAAACGAGGGGCGACACAACAATTTATACAAATGGTCTGCCAGCGAAATTATACAATTCTGAAGAGGAGCCAACGAATTATACAATTTCTTCTTTTTGTATAAATGTATAGCGAAATAGACAGCTTTCAATTGTATATGTATAGCGAATTATACATATATATGTTTGCTATGAAGCGCAATTATGCAAACTTTGTTATAGCATACAAATACGATTTTTTTGTTTGCTATATGTGAAAGTTGCTCTTCTTTTATTAGGAGAAGAAAAAAGGCCCGTTACAATTTTCTTGAATTTTATTATCTTTAATTAATTTAAATAACTTAATTATTTTTAATTTTTAAAAGAAAATAACAATGTAAAACAGTTTTTTATTTATTTAAAAAAAGCAGTTATATAAAATAGTTTTAAAAGTTACCGTCTATTAACTTTATAAATATAAAAGCAATATTTATGCAATGTAAAAAATTGTAAAGAAATATTATTATATAAACATAAAATTTTAAGACTTTTTCTGTTTCCATTAAAAGCATAATATTAAGGAGATTACGGAAAAGAAAGAATAATGCACTTAAAATGTATAAATTATAGGAACCACACATTATAAGTACTAAATAACATCATATCCCTTCTAGTTTTCTATTTATCGAAAATTCCTTAAAAATAATGTTTGCGGGATACATAGCGTTGTGCACGGGATACATTAGGTTTGATACATTCCACATAGAGGGATACATAGCGTTGTGCACGGGATACATTAGGTTTGATACATTCCACATAGCAGGATACATAGCGTTGTGCACTGGATACATGCAGGATACATAGTGTTGTGCACGGGATACATAGCGTTTGATACATTTCACATAGCGGGATACATAGCGTTGTGCACGGGATACATGCGGGATACATAGGTAAAATAAAGGATTTTTGAAAATTTTAAAATAAGTAGGGATAAATGGATATTAAGGTAAGTAAAGAAGTGTAGTTAAGTAATTTGTCCTAAAATCTATACATTACTTATTAATTCACTTGACATTTTCTGAACATAACCGGTAACCCACGTTTTTGGACTCCTTTTTTATTCAATTTAGAATTTGCAAACATGATAAATTATATATATATATATTAAAAACTTATCTATATTTTGATTTGAGTTTAAATACAAAACTTTTATTTTAAAATGATTTTATAAAATAAAAAAATAGAAAGATAAAGGTTACGGTTTCCTTACTAGGAAAAACCCTGTGGGAAAAAAATTCTAGTGAAGGAAAAAGAGTACACATATCTTTTGATACGCAATATTTGTTGCCTTATTAAAAACCTTGCCAGGAAAATCCAGTGGGACAAAACCTCGGTCAAGGAAAAAAGAGTGCAACGCGTATTATTCTCCCCCTGATTAAAACGCCACTTAATTTCTTGTGATGATGTCATCCAAATTTATATACCAACTTCTTAAATATCGACAGTGTCTTTGTGATCACATTCACGAAGATGTTGCATCTTTGAGCTCATCCTGATATATCATTTTCTAGTATCATGGATATGATGAGGCTTTGAGCTTAGCCGAATACATTCTTGAAAATCACTCTATTCGTGACCTCATTGCTGCAAGTAAATTGCTCATTCAACTTGTTCATAGCAACAACCATCTTGTGAACACTTTCATTTGCAATTGATTATCTTCGTAAATTATGATTGGTATATTCTTTTTCAAAGAAAAATCACACATTTCCTGAATACGGTGTGTTATTGATGTCAACCAAACGCACTCTCGACTTGCTTCATGGAGCGCTTTTATTTCTGCATGGTTTGAAAAAGTGATTACCAACATTTGCTTCATTGATCGCCAAGATATTATTGTGCCTCCACATGCAAACAAATAGCGTGTTTGAGACTGAACTTTATGCGGATCAGATAAATATTTTACATCTGTGTAACCAATCAACTCTGACTTGGATTCCTCGGAATAGAATAAATCCATGTCTATGGTCCTTCGAAGTTATTCAAGTATGTACTTAACACCATTTCAATGTCCTTTTGTTGGGGAGGAAATGAATCTTGTTAGTAAATTTACTGCAAAACAGATATCTGATCGAGTATTGTTACCAAGATGCATTAGTGCCCTGATTGCACTAATATTTGGAGTTTCATCACCAAGAAGCTCTTCATCTTTCTTTTGAGATCAAAGTGAATCTTTATTTATGTCAAGCGATCTCATAATCATTGGGGTACTCAATGAATGTGATTTATCCATATAAAATCGCATCAAAACTTTTCTATGTATGTTGATTGATGGACAAATATTTCATTCGTCAAATTCTCAATTTGTAGGTCAAGACAAAATTTTGTCTTTCCAGGATATTTTCATTTTAGATTCCCTTCTCAAACACTCAATAGCTTTTAAAAGCTCTTTAAGAGTGTTTATATTATTCAAGTCATACACAACTATTATAACAAATTCAGATCCTGACCTTTTCATAAAATTGCAAGGACAATTAGAGTCATTCTTTTTGTACCTTGTTCTTCCTTGATTATTTCAATCCATATAAGGATTCTTGAAGCTTTATTGAAAAAGTTTCCTTCAAACTTTTATATGCTTCAGACACCTTCATTGCTTCAAGGATTTTCATATAACCTTCAGTATTGTCTAGCTAGACATGATAATTATTCATTATATGCATTTAAGTTTTCATAAATTGCCAGATCAAAACAAATCTCATTGCATCCACCATAGGAGAAAACATCTTCAATAATGTTAGGATTTTTGCAACAAACCTTTATGCCGTACTTGATATCTTACGGTTATACCATCGCATAATAATTTATTTGTACCCCACTGACATTATACCTTGATTTATGGACTGTCAGTCCAAAACGTCACTTTTCTAAGTGAAACAAAATATACTTGAATTGTGCATTTAATTTGGCCAATCATTTATCTGTCCACACTATATGACAAATTTGAATTCAAGATCCTCGTCACAATTTATATCATTGAGAGCTACTTCATATCAAAGATACCATCGATGGTTATTTGATATCGATTCCAATATGGCATAACTTATCAAGATCTCTTCAATTTTCATCATTTTTTAGGTACCTGAACCTTTTCCAAGGTTTTATGAAGTGTTATGCCGTGGTGCTCTTTTATAGCACTTGCCTCATTATCATGACCATATTAATCATTTGCTCCTCTCCTTATTTAAGGAATTTTACTTTTGGAACCGATTGGTCTATTACGCTTCAGGCGTATCATAGACTCTGTCCTTCAAGGATTTCTCATTGGAGCATTTGCAGCTGAATTATATCATAGGGTCAGTAAATTCATCTGACAATTGATTTGCAACATTATGCAAATGAATTATCACTTGAACTTCAAGTTCACACTTTCTTTTAACGAGGATCTAGATAATTCATAATTAACCTCACACATAATTTTCAACTGTCAATCATCTCTCCCCCTAATGTTAGAAAATCATTCATCCCAACCTTATTTGGAAATTCATCTTTGTGCGTGGTGGAGCAATTAAAATCATAACCGCACATTCAACATTTTAGATGAAAATTATTTGGTTCCTGACCCTGAATTTTTTTTGATAGGGGACCTTTGTTGGCTTGATGCGTACAAGCGTTGCTGGATGTTAAATAAATTCATCTCATACCAAATTTCTTTTTGGGAGATATGTTCTCATAATTAATGGTTTAGCTATAATTGAAGGCATACAATTTCTGCTAAACCAACCAGCATTATTAGTATAATTTCATAATTTGGAACAGTGCTCTTAATTTAACAATTCGAGCAAACAACCTTACAAACACCAATTTGTAAGTTGACAACAAAGCACATGTGAGCATCACATAGATGCATCGATCATATAGTTGCAAATGATCCACATGGCAGGTGAATGGGCGCATATTCACCTTTTTATATGTTCCAAATAATTTCAGGAAATACAATCCAACCTTAGCTGGTACAATGATAATTTTATCAAGAGAACAAGCAACACAAGAAAATTATTGAATAATCTTTTATTTCTTCATTATATAAGCCACATGTATTCTCAATTACATTTGCATCATATTTTAATTGGAATTGCCAACCGATCATGCCAACTGATCTTTATTCTAGTACACGTATAATTTACCTTTGCATGTGATTTCATCAGCATGTCCATGTTTGTCTGCAACAAACAAGAGAATAAAATGGGCAATCTTTTACATAAATATTTATAACCCACTTCGATTGTAGTAATCTGAAGATATTAATTTTTTTTATAATTTATAGTCTCAAAATTTCTTTTCAATTCATCCGAAACTTAATAAGTTTCTTTTGAGATTTACTACAACCCCAATATTATTCCTCTGGTAATAACACAACTCGTTAGAGCTTGCAATTAATTTTGTGTACTATCACATATTCCATGACACCATCCATAATGTGAGTATCTCCTTCAAGGAGAAAATTATATTATTATTGTCATGGTCAAAATTATTACTAGCAAGACATGTTTCTTGCTTTACTTTTGTTGTATCATAGGTACACAACCAATGAAAAATTTGTATTGCCACACAATAATATTATTTTGGTCATCGCCACAACCCTTATAGGCAAGAACTATTTATTTGTTTTTCCCTTTCGGTAGTTCACAATAAACATACCATTATATTTATGACGTATAAACGTACAATACCATTGACCATTTCTGTCAAATAAAATTTATTTATTCCTCTCAAACCTTCCGTAGAGGTGAGTTGTGGCATATTTCCAACCATACATGAACATGTTCTTATTCATATTATTTTTTCTTCATATTTTGACACATTCACTTTCAGAATGGTTGAACATTCATCATGTTTATCACAAGTCACATTCTCTTTAAGGAATGAACTAATCATGTGCTTCATAAATTTTATTATAAGCTCATTGTCATGTCCTTAAAATTTATCATTTTTGCATGACATACCTTAACGTCACTTTTGAAAATCAAGTGTACCACCACTTTATCGTCATTTCTTTTGATGGTAGCTTTATAAACTTATCAAATTATTAGGTCGACAACAACCACATGTTCAATGACCTTTCATACCATTTTGATGATAAAAATTACCTTCACAATTGAAGGACCATTTGGAGAACCCATATTGTTCTTCCTTACCACAATGATGACTATTATAATTTTGTTCATCCACACCCTTATTCATACACTCGATCACTTGTCATTTTTCAGACTTAATATTTACTGCTATCACATCCATATGATAGAATGGAACAATTGGGCGGATTTCGAAATTATCATATACTGCTACCACATTCGCTTTAGGGAATGGAGTAAATTCAATGAGACGAATTTCAAGACTTTTCATCAAAAATATATTACTTTGCCTTAGTCATCATTTTATCGTCACTATGGTGCATTGACTCAAACTCAATGTCTTACCCATAATTCTATGGGACTTGAACCCAATCATGGTGCATCAAAACTCAAATTGATGTCTTACCCTCTTGGTGCGATAGAACATCAATCTACCGTCTTACCCTCAAACATTTTTCATTATGGTGCATCCGGACTTTAACCTGATGTCTTACCCTTTTTGGTGCGATGGGGCTTGAATCCACCGTCTTACCCTCAACCAACGGTATAATAGACCGAAGTACAACATAACTCACCCTTTGAGTATTTGAAAATAATCAAAATAATATTCATATTCATGCTATTAAAACTTTATACCTTCTTCCATTTAAGAAATTTTGTATAACATGTCGTATTCAACCAATAGTAGTATATGCCTTTGGTTCCTGGTCAATGTTAGAGACCGAACACTATTGTATTCTAAATCATAAAAGGATTTTAGAAAATACATACCTGGTTTTATGCATATAATACCTTGATTCTCATAACTAGATCAACCAAAACATGAGCTAAAGGAAAACTAAAACTTAATTTCAATTGGTTAGAGTCTCATGCTGATAACATGTTATAAAATCAAGTTTAGAATAATATAATCATAAAGCGAAGAAGACAAGAGAGGTAGATAGAAGAGAGAACTTTTCTTCTTATTCAAGTGTGTCTTTCAAATGGTGAGTGATATCTCTATTTATAGTGTTGAGATATCACTCCCAAAAGTCATCCAACTAGTAGATACATGTTTATCCCTTAATGTTCTTATCACCTTGGAAGCACCCATACATGAATTGAATTAATTTTTGGATAGACCTAATGGACAATCCACACAATACAATGAATTTATAACATTATTATATTTGTTGCCGAAAAATTGATATATTAACTAAAAAATTCTTTTGAATTTAATGAACCATATAATATTAATTTACTAATAGTTTGTTTTAAAAATATTCATTTGATTTGTGTACAACATTTTTATTTTGGATATTTAAGATTGAAAGTGGATTACAATTTAGGAATGTAACAATGTTTCATGCCATTATTTATATTTAGACACATAAATCATGTTTTGAGTTTGATTATTCATGCCATTGTTTCATACCTTCTTTGCTAAAATTGTTAAACAATAAATAAATAATGAGGGAATGTGAATTCAATAATCTTATTATTTATTTATTTATTGATCTGTTTTTACAAGTAAAATAATTATATCCTATTGAGGTGCATATTATGATTACAAAAATTTGAGATGTCCATAATTAGATTCTAAAAATATAGTATCATTGCTTAATATTTTAATGTGTAAAACTGTCTAATTAAAAAATTGAAATAGTGTAATTTTTTTTTAAAAATGGAGTCTTTCAAATGTTTTTCAAAAAAATATATGAAACAAAAATAACATAAAAACTGATTTTTAATAATTCAAAATCTGTCAATCGGGAATTATTTTTAAAAATCATTTACAAAAAATACAAATCAATATATTTGAAAAATAATAAAAAATATCCACAATGGATAAGTCTTTTTAAAATTAATTTATATTAAATCAACAAAATTATGTTAAAATCTGAAAAAATGCAAACATAAAAAAAATGAAAATAATGTAATAAATGGAATTTTTAGAAATATATTAAAAATTTTAAAAATGAAATAAATAAATAAAAAGCTAAATAAAATTAACCTAAAAACAAACATGCAATATAACTAAAATTTGAATTGAAATAAGTTATTTTATAGTCAGATTGATCCTAAATATTTGTTCCATTTGGCTCCTCCTTTATAGCAAACACAGGCAAAAAAGAATTTATCATTGAACTAAAAAAATTAAATTAAATATAAAATAAAATAAAAGAGATAATGGTAGTTCAGTTGAGAATTTTGAGTAGCTTACTTCCCCCTTATTATTTAAAATTTTAATTTAAAACTGTACATTGATTGAGCGTATTTATTAGTTTTAATTTTGTGCAAAAATAAAATGTATGACTAAAGTTATTTAAGTGGAGTGATAAACAAGCTGAGAAAATGATCAACAAATATTTTATTATTCATTCTATAAAATTGTTAATTTAATATTTTTTAAATGCTATGTTTTTAATTAAATTCCTATCATACTAAAAAAAACTATGTAATATTTTTATAATATTAATTTTAAATTTTAAAGTTGATGTATATCTTTGAAACTTGAGAATTTTATGATAGATTTGTATCATATTTGATCTTTTTTCATAAATTACAAGTATTCAAGATGCGTCAAGAAGTACAAAAAAACTTGCTTTGCAAATCATCTCATAAAAATATGCAATAATAGCTCATACGTTAATAGGTTTCACTCATTGATATACTAATTTACATTAAAAAAATTGTATAGACAAGTGTATAATGAAAATGATGTATAACATAATTACTTTCATTAATATTATACATGCAACGTGCGAGTACGTATACTAGTTTGAGGTAAGAATCAAAGTAATCTTTTTTTTTTAACATGGAGCACTAAGGGGTCGTTTGGTACAAAATTAATAACGCAGAGATTAGTAATGCAGGGATTAATAACGCATAGATTAGTAATGCATGATTTATTTTTATCAAGTGTTTGATTCATTGTTTTCCACCCCATCTTGTGTTTGGATTAAAACTCTATAAAAAAAACTTCTTTCCATTATACCTTTGAAAGACTATGTAATTGGGTCAAGGTACATAATTGTCGGACAACATTATTTTTTATGGCCTTCTAACTAGCTATGAGAAGAACATTTTTATTGTCATGTTTGCTCTTTTTTCACTTGAATTAAGTATAAATAATTGTCATCTTAAAAAATTGATCACTCACAAAATGTCATTTTTAATTTTAAAAAAAAAAAACCATCTACTTTTAAAATCGAAAAGAAGGTTAACAATGGTAAAATTGAATAAATCATCTACATTTACACATAAAAATTGATTTGTATTGGATTTATTTAGGAACAAACAACTCTCTCTAAATAGTTTGTAAGCTAGTTTATTTAAATAAACTTACAAGTACAAATATAAATCATAAAATCAAGAAAATAACAAAATAATTAGAATAATTTAATTTGAGGGATATTTTGCTCTTTGCATGGACTTATCTAATGGTATTATATCATATGTATTACTAATACCTCCAAATGGACAATGGTGGATTTAGGATTTGATGGTTATGGGTGCTCAAGCTAAAAAAAAAATTCTTTGTAGAAGCTTACTAATATTTTTAGTTTAGTTAGTAAATCAAATACAAAAAATAAAAAAAGTTGAAAAACAATTTAAAAAAATATAAGCAAAAAGTTAGCCGTAAAAATATATACAAAAAGAACAGTAAAAAAACTATGAAAGAAGAAATTCCAGTTTTTTTTAAAAAAAAAAAAAAAACCAGGGCTCGAACCCTTGCTGGATAGTGTCAGTGATCTATAAATTCACCTCCGGAACCAACACAACAATGAGGCCTTTTGTATAATAGGTGCTAACAAATTTTTTATATCAAACAATTATCAATATATTCTATATGCATATATAATTTTTTCGACGGGGTGAATGGATGCTCAAGCACCTGAACCTCTCTATGTGGGTCCGCCCCTGCAAATGGAAGGTATTAGTAATACATCATATAATACCATGTAGGAGATATAACTAATCCATGAATTAGTTATACACAAGCTCAAATTCCTACCAAACATAGTACTAAATAATGTCGTACATAATACATGAACTATTTCTTCTAATGCGGCCTACCAAACGACCCCCAATTAGTACACTTTTAGTACCTTCCAAATAACCGTCTAATATTTTAACGAAGTTCTTTTTACACGTGAGAAAGAGTTTGTATGTTTCCACCTTTACTAACAAAATTTGTCCCTTCTTCTCCCTCAAATAGTATTCATCTATTCCTAATTCCATAACTCTGATTTTTCTAATGGAATAAAAAATATAGAGATTGATAATTAGAGAAGAAAAGCTCATTCAATTGCATCTTGTTGGTTTTGAAGAATATTTCTTTTCGTTTCTATTTTTTTGTTTATCTCCCTTCAATGGAAGTTTTGGACAAAAGTAAAATTCTTCATCGTCATCGAGCCTTCTTCGATGTCCTCTGTGATAGATTATTTAAACTTGAGGAGAAAAGGCTATAAAATTTTGGGATTAATAATCATGTGTGCTCTCATTGTTTATAACATACTAATAACTAGATTTTTTAATTAAACTTAATTAGGAGGGTACTACACATGTACACATGTTGGTGTCGTTGTTCATGTGCAAATACATTTCTTGCACATAAGGTGCTCGATCAATTGTCCCACTGATTATTTGGCATCATAGTTCATAATGCTTGCCCCAATTATGACACATATATGTAAAATATTAATGAGCTCGAAGAAAATTGAAGGCACGCGAGAATCTAAAGAAGACTGACAACTTGAAAATTTTCCTTTTAAAACTCATTCATGTGTTGTTGCCGTAGTATAGAAAAATGTATCTTTTTTTACGATGTGATGAATTTTGGTATGAATGAAGATGTAATATATGTTTGTTTTCAATTTATTAAGAAGTTGGTGCAAGTTTTTGTATTGTTTTCATGGAGTTTTGGTGTTGTTTTGGTGGTTTTTTGTTCTTGTACTGCAGTTATAGACTTAAGTGATTTTCTACTTGTGTAATGGGTGCAATTCTAATGTTGTTTTAGAGCGATTCTGCTGGTGCAATTATAGTACAAATTTGGTGCAATTTCGGTGTTAATTTTCTAAAGCAACTTGATTTCGTTTATCTAATAGTAAAATGAGAGTTATGGAATTAGGAATAGATGGATACTATAAGAGGGGGAAAGAGGGAAGATTTGCTTAGCAATGGTGGAAACAGATAGAGTCTTTCTCACGTGCAAAAAAAAAACTCCGTTAAAATATTAGACAATATTTAGAAAGTGTACTAATTCTTGAAACATGGAGGACTATTAGTGCTCCATGTTAAAAGACAAGGATTACTTTGATTCTTACCTCAAAGATAAAAGGACAATTTTGATCCTTTTCTCGAATGAATACTTCTAGATTCAATCTTTTATTAAAGAATACCATTGAGCGAAATTACTTTTTTGTCCTTGGATATACGTACCTGTAACGACCTGTTCCCGTTGTTATAGAAAAGCCAATGAGGAAATTTGGGACCGAAAAACTTTTTCGTAGTATTTGGATTTTCCCAACCTAGTCCAGATTTGGACAAAATTGGAGTCTTTAAGGTGTAGGGAAATCTCGTAACAATCGGGTGAGTTAATTATGATTTTGATTGCATGGGTGGATAGATAACTCGTTAAGGAATCCGCACGACTTTACGGAATTGAATTTGGGTGAGTAGAACTCCCGAAATCGATCTTAGTGTAAAGGGTATTTTTTGAGCGTCGTGGGTTAGAGGTGTGTTGTGAAATGAGAATTTTGAATTTTTTTAAATAGCTCACTGGTTCGTGCAAGCCACCTTGGAGAGCGTTTTTGCCGCTCTGGTGGGGCAGTTGTAGTGAGGTGAGTGCGACGCGACTTAAAGTCGTAAATAAACCCCTAAACGCCCTTATTTTGCCCTTTTTTATTTTTAGAGCTAAGGAACTAACCCAGGCAATTCCTACTCGTTTTTCACTATTCTTGAGGCTAAATGTAAGATTTTCACTCCCCGAATTCGTTTTTTGATCCGTAGAACATAATAGAATGGTAATTATCTGTGGGGGAGGCTTTTGTTATAGATTCTATGGTGGAAACTGCCTTATTTGGATAATTGGGATCATGGGTATGATCTAGGGTTTATGGAATTGCTATTGATTCGGGTAATTGGTGATTGTTTATTGATTCACGTATGTTATTGATTATTTGTAGATCAAGAACAAACAGAACGAATTCGGAAAGGAAAGGATCAAGTTTCTTAGGGTTTCAAGCTTGTTTCGAGGTAGGTGATGGTTGTGATTCTATGAATGTGTGATGTATACTTGTTCTTGCTTCATTATGATACTTGTATGTATATGAATGTTGTAATGTTGATCACACTTGTTGTAAATGAGATAAATGTATGATGATTGCCATGAAATCATAACTTAAATGTATGATCTTGAAGATATACTTATGATTGTGATTGTGATGTGTTGAATGGATCGGTTGTCACGTTCCGGCATAACTAACTTGGATCGGTTGCCACGTTCTGGCATAAATATGGGATTGGTTTTCACGTTCTGGCATAAATATGAGATCGGTTGCCACGTTCCGATATAACATTTGGATCGGGTACCACGTTCCGGTATGCTAACTGTTTAGGTTTGGGTTCCATGAGAGGACCAATGATGTGATATAATATGTGAAGTTGTTGTTGTTCGTAATGTTGATATTATTGTATATGTTCGATATATATGCATGCGATTATATTGTTTTCTTGACTTGTTTATGTTGCACTTAGTGGATAGCTGTGTGATCCTACCAGTACATGGTGGTTGTGTTCTGATATTGCACTTGCTCTTTCTTTGTTGAGTACAGGGCATCTTCAAACGACTTTTGACAGACCTCGCTTAGAAGATCAGTGATCGTCACTTCAAATTCAAGGGTGAGTCAATTCTTCCGAGCTGCCATGAGTTCTTATTTCGTCTATGTCCACCATTTCCGGAGTTAGACCTTTGTTCTAGTTAGTTGATTAGTTCATTAGATTGGGGTTGCATCCCTTCTTATTTTAGACTTGTTGAACTTTAGATGTTTTGGTACATTGATTTGCAGGTTCTAGGTTATTTCTTTCGCATTGTTTAGTTGTTGTTAGACTTTTGTTGGAGTTTATGGGAACTCCTTATTTATTTCCTTAGTATTTAACTTGCTTCTGTAACTTAAATGCCTTATTTTTTAGTTTAGTTACTTGGTTTGGGTTGCAGTAGTAGTTCTCCCACCGAAGGGTTAGTGTGGGTCCCAATCATGACGGTTTGGGTCGTGACAAAGTTGATATCAGAGCCTAGGTTCGTTGATCTTGATGTACCAAAATGAGTCTATTAGATTTTCGCAAAACGGTACGGGGACGCCTTTACTTTTCTTTGTTTTCTTTCGTCTCCTTCGTGCTATAACTCAATTCCAATTGGTATCTGTCGATTCAAATTGGTATCTAACATCCTTCACTCTTCTATCTACAGATGGTTAATACTAGATACAACGGTGTTAGGCCCTGCAGCGAGAGGTCGCGGTTGAGGTAGGGGTAGAAGAAGAGCTAGGGGTAAAGGCCAAGGAAGAGTGGCGCCTGCTACAGATGGGGTACCAGTCGAGATTGCTCCCTAAAATGAGGCCCCTCACGTACATCATGAAGAAATAGAGAATGATGTTAATGTTGAGAATGTTGAAGAGGTTGGACAAGAGGAAGAGGTGTAGGTTGAGACTACCGATGTTCCTTTCATAGACCTAGTGTTAGCTCGACAGATCATTTCATTCTTGAAAGGGTTGGCTGGTCCTGGAGTGCTTCCTTTTGCTCAAGCAACTCAAGATCCTACTAATCCTCCTGTTTCTAGCACTGCCCCCAAAGTGGGTGGTATTGGAGGTAATGATGCTTTCTTCCGTTCTTTGTTGGGTTCTGTTATGACTGGTAATGAGCATAAAATGTTGACTAAGTTTTTGAAGCTTAGGCCTCCGGTATCCCTTGGTTCTGAGAGTGAGGATGCGTATGAGTTCATTCTGGATTGCTATGAGAGGCTTTATAAATTGGGTATTGTTCTTCAGCATGGGGTTGAGTTCGTGTCTTTCCAACTTCAAGGTGAGGCCAAGCAGTGGTAGAGAGCTAATGTGGAATGCAGATCTTCAGTTTTACCTCCACTCACTTGGACCCAGTTTCATGCTTTGTTTTTAGAGAAGTATGTGCCTAGAACTTTGAGGGATCGTAAGAAAGATGAACTTATGGCTTTGGAACAAGGCGGTATGTTTGTGGCTGCTTATGAGACCAAGTTCCATGCTTTATCTAGATATGCTACACAGTTGGTGACTACAGAGGAAGAGAGGATCCGTTTGTTTGTTAAGGGATTAAATTCTGAGTTGCAAGTATTATCTGTTCATATGACTTCTGCAGGGAGAAGCTTCAATGAGGTGACAGACTATGTTAAGAAAGTAGAGAGGGTGAGGCGAGACGGTCAAGCTAAGGTGTGGGAGAAAAGGGCAAAAAATTTGGGTAATTTTCAAGGTTCTTGCTCAAAAGGGTCCGGAAGACCAACACTTGTAGCCAAGCCAATCCAGTCCGCCATGCCCGCCTCTACAGGTAACTACTCGGGAACTCCATCTCATAATTTTTAGGATAGTCAAGGAGTTGTCCCTTCGACGGGTGGCAGACCATCCTTTGATCTTACTTGCTACAATTGTGGAGAACCTGGGCATATGAGGAGAGATTGTCCCCATCCGCGTGTGTTTGATTCCGCGCAGCAGACATCTAGAGCAGTTGTACCCGCAGAGAATGGTAATAATGGTAGATGACGTCCACAAGGTGGGCGATGAGGTAATCAACGAGGCCGTGGAGGAAGAGGAAGTGGTAATGGAGGTAGGGGTAACGCGCAACCAGGCAGGGAAGTTGCTTGCCAAGATAATAAGGCTCAATGTTATGCTTTTCCGGGCAAGAATGAGGCAGAGGTGTCTGGCGCGGTGATCACAAGTACTATTCTTGTCTGTGACCGGATGGTTAATGTGTTATTTGATTCGGCTTCTACTTATTATTATGTATCCGTGAGATTTGCCTCAAAATTTGATATGATTTGTGACATTCTTGTTGCCCCGTATCCATGTTTCTACCCCAGTTGGAGAGTCAATCATAGTTACCCATGCCTATCGTGTTTGTCCTATTTTGTTTATGGGTTATCAGACTTGGGTTGATTTGGTAATTTTGGATATGACTAACTTTGATATTATTTTAGGCATGACTTGGTTGTCCCCCTATTATATTGTGTTGAATTGTAATACTAAGTCTATAACTCTAGAAATTTCGGGAAGGGAAAAATTAGAGTGGAAAAGGGCATACAAGCCTAAGCAAGCTAAAATCATATCCTTCATTCGGGCTAGAAAACTGGTAGGGCAGAATTGTTTGGCTTATTTGGCTCATGTTAGGGATGTTGAGATTGAGACTCCATCTATTGAGTCTATTTCTGTGGTGTCGAAATTTATAGAAGTGTTTCCTAATGATTTGCCTGGTATGCCTCCGGATAGAGATATAAATTTCTGCATTGATTTATAGCCTAATACTCGTCCCATTTCTATCCCTCCATATCACATGGCTCCGGCAGAATTAAGAGAGCCTAAAGCTCAAATTCAAGAGCTTCTTGATAAGGGATTTATTCGTCCTAGTGCTTCCCCATGGGGTGCTCCAGTTTTGTTTGTTAAAAAGAAGAATGGTTGTATGAGAATGTGTATAGATTACCGGCAATTAAATAGAGTCACTATTCAAAACAAGTATCCATTGCCTAGAATAGATGATCTTTTTGACCAATTGCAAGGTGCATCAGTTTTCTCTAAAATTGATCTAAGGTTTGGCTACCATCAATTGAAAATTAGGCATGAGGATGTGCCCAAGACAGTGTTCAAAACTCGCTATGGGCACTATGAGTTTTTGGTTATGTCTTATGGTTTGACCAATGAGCCTGCAACTTTCATGAGTTTGATGAATGGGGTGTTCAAACCATTTCTTGATTCATTGTTATAGTTATTATTGATGATATTTTGGTCTATTCGAAAAGTGAGGAAGAGCATGCCGACCATCTTCGTATTATTTTGGGTGTTCTTGGGAAACAAATGTTGTACGCTAAATTTTCTAAGTGTGAATTTTGGTTGAAATCGGTTACATTTTTTAGGCATGTAGTTTCAAAAGAAGGGGTAATGGTAGATCCTCAAAAGATTGAGGCGGTTAAGAATTGGGTTCGATCTAGCTCTGTGACGGAAGTTAGGAGTTTTGTTGGGCTCGCTAGCTATTATCATCGATTTGTGAAGAATTTTGCTTCCTCGCCACTCACTATACATTCAAGCTCAAGCAATCACATGACTTTCTATCCCAAATCTTTTGTCTAGTGCAAATTGCTTCTCTTAGACTCAGCTAATTCATGTTGATCAAGATATGACAAAGATCGACCAATAGACACACAATATACACCTTTTTTCCATCACAAAGGTACCAATCCCCCGACAATGTAACCCATGCCCTCACTTCAAATGAAATCCTTCTCACACAGAAGATAAAGATTTAGAATTTGAGGATTCATTCAACACTCACGCTTAAAAGTGACGTCAAGTACAGTTAGTGCTCAATACCATAGGCTTGCCCTTATTTTCACTGCTTAGACTTTCCAAACTAGTTTTCAGGATCACTATAGGACTTTCTTAGCTTGTAACGTAGGCTCAGGGTTAGGTGTGGTACATTTGGGTACTTTTAAGTGACTTTCTACCCTCCTTGACATTACATTAGACTTCTTTTTTTTTCCTCTTTTTGCTTTATTTTTGACATCCTACCTTTTTACTTTCTTTCACCGGACTCTTTTCACCATGGATGTGACTTTTGACTTTGTAACACTTTATTTTTTCCACTTTTTTCTTTTTCTTGCATTTTATTTTTTTATTTTTTTCTTTTATTTTCAACACTTTTACTTACCATCTTTTGCTCCTTTGGCACAAAGTCATGTCCTCTTCTATCTTTTTTTTTCTTTTTTCAACACCAAACTCTTTTCATGCCCAATTTTCATTCGGTTTCCTCTTTCATAGCCACCCTTAAATTATGGGTTTTCCATTAGTTGAGGTGCACAATATCTGATGTCGGACCAGGGTCAAGATTGATGTAACGATTACATTTTCTACCCTCAACTTAAGCTTTTGGCCTAAGTTAAGGTGCACATGTCCAAGAAGGGATCGGGGACAAAATAATAGATTCAGGGAAGGTGAGTTAAGGGTTTAGAAAGGAATGGTCTATTTCAGGCTCAAAACATTTGGATCAACAGGAACATTTATTTCATTTGGTTGGATTCTTTTAGGCAATTAGTGGACTTATTAGAACAAGGGCCTATGATCACTTCCTAGCCTTTAGCTTAGATTATCTTAGCAGGACTAACCAGGCAAGTTCTAGATTGGCACAAACCTGTCTGAACAATTCAACTCTTCTCACTCACTCTTGGCACATTGTCGCATTATTAGATTATAAGTTACCCAATTCAAGTTTAGCTTAAGTCATGTGGTCAATTTGGTTTGTTATCATGTCATATTAAGAGCCTACACATTCAACTCATTCTAGCCTATATATTTGAGCACATATCACAATTTTTGGACGGCTATCATTTTTCATTCTTGATTATGCCATTATGTTTTATTCTTTCTCATGCTTCTACACATACAATCCTAACACATGCCGGTTCAATAGAAATTAACCAGTTTCTTGAGGAAAAAGAATACATGCAAGAAAATCCCAAGAGAGGATTATGAGTTGGGTTACTCAACCTTCACTTTATCACTCACAATTCATTTACCACACCCTTAACAAAATATAGTGTGATTGTCCCCAATGCACAAAAATAAAAGAGAAAGGATTGGGTGATGCAAACATGTGGCGCATAACGCCGACGACCTATCCACAAGCAGGTGGATCCGATTTCTCGGAGCCCACTAGATCAACACTCGGGTTACCCTCAGTAGTGCCCGCATCAACTAACACAACACCATTAATAGTGTTATCAACCACTCTAATCACAGCATCAATGGTGCTCACACTGCTCAAGGCACTAATATCAACCTTTTAAAGCCTCTGTTGTCGCAACTCCTCATCAACGATCGATGCCCACAAAGCCACCTCAGTATCTTGGCGCTTCTTCTTTCTAGCCCTCCCGGCCTCAGAACCATCAGAAGACCGACTGGAACGGGATCGCTTCCCAGCATGACAGGAAGAAGTAAGAGCCTGCATTTTATCCCCGAATAGGGCATCGAACATCGTATCATCATCTGATGCAGTGGGGGACGACACAAGCTCAGCCTCTCGAGGGGCAATGAAGGTGTCAATATCAGTCCAGAGATTAGCCAATTCTTTTCGAAAGGCAGAGACATCTGTAGTGCAGGCTGGTCGATCTAAGACCCGCAACTCGAAGTCATCAAGACGCTGGTGTACCATCTGAACCTTTTGGTCCATCATCTGCTCCATCCGTTGCTACACCCTAGTCGTAGAATCCTCTATCACGCGCCTTATCCAAGGTAGCTATTTGGGCCTCCAATTTTTGAACTCGAGCTAAAGGGACGACTGTAGACCCTAAAGAGGGGGTGGCTCTGGAGGAGCTAGGGGCCTGACTAGCGACCGGGGAATGAGAAGCCGGAGCATCCTCAGTGGGGTTGGAGGTGCAGTCTCATCAACCTGTATTTGCTCCACATTGATCATTAAGTCCACTCCCAGTGGTGGCACCTCAGCTTCCTGCTCTCTGCGCGGTGCAGCCACATTGGCCTCATCTCTAATCTAGCCGATATCCAGGGTCATGGTCGCCTGGATCAACTTATCATAATGCCAGATCGACACACAAGAATCCCTGCACAACTGAAAGATGAGGAAAGGAAAGGGGTAAGTGGTGGAAACCTTGAAGGTCCTCTCATGAATCTCTGCAATGATCATGCGGGTAAAATCAATCTCAAACCCAACCATTAAGGCTTCCACCATGACTGCTCGGTCCCAGGTGAGTATATTATCCATTTGCGTGGAAGAAACCTAATTTCGTACCAACAACCAGAAGAACTTGGCCACAAAAGTGAGAGAGGCCTTCTAGATGCTCAAGCCTGGGGTGGTGACCCATTCGGTACGCTCTCCGTCTGTAGCAATGTGGCGGGCTAACCAGCGCAACACGAACACCATCTACTCGACGTTCCTCTAAAATGCCCCGCTCCTCACGATGTCCCATTTATAGTCGAACTTGGTCGTGTTGAGTGCCCAAGTGCGGGCTGGACCGTAGAGGAATCGGCGGATGGTGATCTCAAATATATCCACAGAAAACCCACGTACTAGTGTCGCAGTAAGTGGAGGTTGTGTGGTGGGCTTAGCTCGTCTATCAATAAAACCTCGGAGGATGGCTGCGTAGAAAGCATATAACTCCCTCACGATCTCCTTACTATAAGACCCCAGACTCCGGGCCATCCACTCGCACTGGTGTTTCTTGAAAAGCTCCTGAATAACGGGAGTGATGTGCAAGCTGCCAGTTAGAACCCGACGCTCATAAGATACTAAAAGAGCTGGCCTCTCCTTCTCAGTGATCATCCTGGCATCACAGTATATCTTTCATTGACAATATACACACCACCTGTTTGGCTCCTTCGCAACTGGAGTGGGCTCGGTGCTAGGTGGTACGAAAATGTCCCCTGTACTGGTGGCCTCATCAGACGAGGCTGTAACATCCAAAAATTTAAAATGAATATGAAGAAGCTTGAATTTGGAAATAGTCATTTTTGAAATAATTTAAAATCTGGAAATTTGGCAGTCCAGAATCTGGAAATTTAGCTAAGTTCAAAAATCTGGAAATTTGGCTAATTGTGGAAATCAGTGAGTTTTAGGCCAACTTTGAGCAGTCTTAATTCCTAGCTCAGAATGAGTTAGGAGTAGTTCCAGTTATGGTTGTGAAGCTTGTGGAACGATTTTTCCAACGCCACCGAGTTTGCTCGATTCCGAGTTCGTATGAGCGAGTTATGCCTTTTGAAATTTGGGGCAGTTGGCAGGGAGTCCGTCTGGAAATTTAAGGGCATTTTGGTCCTTTTACAAATCATTTCTTTTGAGGTTATATTGTGTGTTAGGCTGATTTTGGATCATTTTATCCCATTTTAAAAGAGAGAAAGTTAGGGTTCTTGAGAGTGAAGAAGAGAAGAAGAGGAGAAGAAGAGGAGAAAGAGGAGATCAACAAGTTTCCGTCGTGGAATTTCGTCGGGGGTGATCCCTATCAAGGTATGTGAGTTCTTTAGTGTGGGTTGATCCTCTCCCCCACACCCAAACTCATTTTATGATTTGATAAAAAATTAGATTTGTTGTTGAAGTTATTAGTTGTTGTTGATGTTGTTAGTTGTGTTGTGGAAGTTATTGTTGGTTGTGGGACACGATTTGGTTGTGTTCTTGAGCTGAAAGCTATTGTATATTGAGGGATTTTATGATCCATAGTGTTGGTTGGTTCATACCCCCACACACCAACTCGTTTTTAATTCCAAGAAAGGATCTATTTTTGGTTGTTGAAGTTGCTGGTTGTGTTGTTGAAGTTCTTGCTGATTTGGGACAGAATTTGGTTGTGTTTTTTAGTGGAATCCATTGTATGTTGAGGGGTTTATGACCCCAAGTGTTTGGGAAAAGAACCTTTGAAGTTAAGAGGGTTTAGAGTTGGCAACATGAAGGAGAAAAGTCAGGCAGCTTGCCTGAAGCAAGTCTGCGTTGCAGCTGTGTTCCCTCTGTGAACGGAATATGTTCTGTTTTCAGAATTAAATTTCGAAATTTTCTTAAGTCTAGCTGTCCTAAATTATTCCTAATCATCATGGGGTCCTTCCAAACACAAATCATTACCCTTGAATCCATAATTCAATTCAAGAAAGTTAGTTTCCAAGTCAAGTGAAGTTAGTTTCCAAGTCAAGTGAAGTCAAGCTTAGAAGTAAGTAAGTCAAAGCAAGTCTTTAAGGCTTTCCAAGAGTCTTCATTGAACGTTTTAACTTCATTCTAAGGCTCAAGTTCCAAGTTAAGTATTGAGTTTCAAGTCAAGTCAAAAGTTAAGAGTTTCATGTTAAGTTAAGAGTTTCACATCAAGCCAAGAGTTCAAGTAAAGTAAAGAGTTTAAAGTTGAGTTCTTTTCTCAAAGTTATTAGGGAACTATGTATTCCCAAAGAAGTTTTAAAGAAATGTTTTACATTTAAACAAGGTTGGAAACTGAGATTTCCAAAAGAGCCTTCGGGCTAGTTTTTGAGTAATTATCTCATATCAGCAGGAAGAAATATGTTTTAAAAACATAAGAGCCAGTACATTTTTGGGAGTAGTATCGAGCACCGAATTGGGGGAGCGTTCAAAGAACCCACAACCCCCATAGAACCATGTTAGCCACCATGGGTAGAAAAGGATCATACTTTTTAGATGAATCTTTTTCAGATCAGACTAGTCGATCCATTAGGCAGTTCAGGTCTTATACCTTTGGCCGAGTATAAGATGCTCTGGCAGCGTGAGGTCGATCGTTGTATCATCACTATAGCTCTTATGTGATGGTTATTGGTTAGAGAAACTCCCACATCAGTTATTGTATTTTTATACATAGAAACTATTGTATTTTATATACATCAGTTCAATTGTATTTCTATATACATCTCATGCTTATTGTATCCTTGTATACACACAGAGTTTATAGCATGTTTTAAACGGTCTTTCTTTATATCGCACTTGTTTTAAATTGTCTTATATTGAAAGAAGTCAGTCAGGTTGAGTTGAGTTGAGCCAGGTAAGCTATTTCAGTTTCTTCCATATTTTCCTTCTAGCCTATGTTGCTTAGCTTTCCAGCTCGCATACTCGTACATTCCATGTACTGATGCCAGTTGGCATGCATCTTATGACGATGCAGATACAAGTACCCCGGATCAGCATCCTGCACGTCGTTGATCCAGTTGAGCACTCCAGAGTCAGTGGTGAGCCTCCTTGCATTTCGGAGGACTCAATTATTTTGTGTTCTTAGTTTTTGTTTTATTAGGATGTTGCGGGGTCTGTCCCAACATCCATCTCAGTATTTTA
>JAJOOH010022879.1:0-33036 GCA_029582605.1 Solanum gracilifrons
TGCTTATGTGAAGAAATGCTTAGGTGGAGGAGAAGAAGATGCCATTATGTTTTGTGGTTCTGGTTCTACTGCTGCCATTAAAAGGCTACAAGAAGTTATGGGGATTTCAGTCTCTTCTATACTAAGAGAAAAAGTACTCACAAAATGCTTTCGTAACGAAACCAAAGAAAGATGGGTTGTGTTTGTTGGACCTTATGAACATCACTCTAACATTCTTTCATGGAGACAGAGTTTAGCTGAGGTTGTGGAGATTGGATTGGACGAAAACGGGCTAGTAGACATGGAAGCCTTGAGGGATCAGCTTGAGTTCTATAAGTCTACGAATAGACCATTGTTGGGTTCATTCTCAGCTTGTAGTAATGTTACTGGTACTTATTCTGATACAAGAGCCATCGCTCGTCTACTTCATAAAAATGGAGCTTTTGCTTGCTTTGACTTCGCAGCAAGGTATGCTATAATTGAGTTTAACTTCTATATACTGACAGTACTTATAAGAGAACTAATTTTTCACATGTTGTGATGTTGTAGTGCTCCATATGCGAAAATAGAGATGAGATCAGGAGAGATAGATGGATATGATGCTGTTTTTATTAGTCCTCATAAGTTTCTTGGAGGTCCAGGCACAACTGGAATTCTTGTAATCAACAAAGCACTCTATAGATTGGGGACTTCACCTCCATCTACTTGTGGGGGTGGTACTGTTGATTTTGTCAATCCCTACAATGAAAAGGTAAAGAATTTTAAATTTAAATTTTATATATTTGGTATAGTTTAACCTTATTATATGATGAAAGTTTTTTGTGTTGTCCTTTTCATTCTTATTGATCTTGATGTCCTTTTCACCTTTACTTTATTTATGTCAATTGTGAAATATTGTAGTTTGCACAATTTGTCCAAAGAGTTTGATGGATGAATTTGACCGTTATTTATTGGGGTTCTTGTCATTTTCCTTCTTAAAAAACAAACACATATTTGGGATAGTTGATAAGTAGACTAAATAAGTCAAACAAAGAATTTCAAACAGGCATAATTCTTGTACTTGAACAAAATAATTTTTTTGATTTGACTTCTAGATTTTGTGGGCACCATGGCATGACATTTCAACAACCAACTGTAAATTGAATTATAAGTGCATGCTCTCTTCTTCCATTACCAGTCTAGATATTTAAAGGATAAATACGTCATACAACAACATGCACAGTGTAGTCCCACAAGTGGACCAGAGAAGAGTACGATATATGAGACCTTACCCTTATCTTTGCGAAACAGAGAGGTTGTTTTCAATAGACCATCGAAAGGATAAATACATCATATTTAAATAAATATTGGAGAAGAAATTGCCCCAAGGCCTAGCTCAAGTGGCAAAAGGTGGAGGATTTGTGGCTTAGGTCGCAGGTTCAAGCCCCACACCACGCAAAGCGAAGCCCGGTATTTAAGTGGAGAAGGGTAGAGGGGCGGGCCCATTATCCACCGAGTTTAGAAGGCTGTGATTGGTCCAAAGGGTGGGTCACAGACGGATTTCTCGGTTATCAAAAAAAAATAAAAAAAAATAAAAATAAAAAATAAAATATATATATATATATATATATTGGAGAAGAAATTAAGCTGTAGTAGAGAAAATTCAACTGTTTTTGTAAAGTTTCTATCTTTGTGTGTTCAAATTTTTTTAATCTTCTGCTTTGCTGTCATGATAATTCTGAAGCTAAAAAAGACTCTTTGATATACAATAAAATTACCAGGATACACTCTATGTGGAGAATATTGAAGAAAGGGAAGATGCAGGAACACCACCAATCATTCAGAAAGTGAGAACAGCACTTGCATTTTGGGTGAAAGAGTTCATAAGTCATAAAGTAATTGAAAGAATGGAACACACCTACATTGAGCTTGCACTACAAAGGCTTCTCCCAAATCCTAACATTTGGATTTTGGGAAATGTAACAGCCAAGAGACAAGCTGTGCTTTCTTTTCTCATTTATACTACAACTTACTCTTCGTCAAGTGATGGGAGTGGTGAAGACAATGAGTTTTACTTATGGAGAGAGACTGGGAACAAGAAAGATAAGCCACTTCACGGCCCTTTTGTCGCTAAGCTGCTCAATGACCTATTTGGTATTCAAGCTAGAGGAGGGTGTGCTTGTGCAGGACCCTATGGACATATCTTGCTCAAGGTTGATGAACCTCACTCTCTTGCGTTCAAAGATGCAATTGAGATGGTGAGTGCCTCCACATATGTTTTCTACAGTCCATCCATGTTGGTAGTAGAAACATTATTTGATAGTCTAACGCGAGTTTTCTTTGTCTTAACAGGGCTATAGTGGAGTGAAGCCGGGATGGACAAGGGTCAGTTTCCCCTACTACATGTCCAAGGAAGAATTTGAGTTCATTCTAGCAGCATTAGAATTCATAGCCATTTATGGACAAAGGTTCCTTCCTATGTATCATTTCAACTGGAAGAGTGGTGCTTGGACTTTCAAGAAAAAAGCTTTCAAGGAGGCAATCATAGGAAGAGATCACAATTGCAATTTTTGTGGCTCACCAATGAAGGGGTTGAACCTAGGTTGCCACGACACTGAAGAGAATAACCATGTGGAAAGCCCTGCAAAAGAAGGTCTCATTTGCAAGTACGTAAAGTATCTTGAGACAGCCAAGCGCATTGCTAGCCTCCTTCCCAAATTCCCAGCTCAACGGTCCATACCTGAAGAAATAAACCCTAACCTAGTACCCTTCAGAGTCTGAAGATTAAAATCACATTGCTGAGCTTATACTTTTGGAAAGAGAATGCTCGTTCTCATTCTCCAATATGATTATGCAGTTGTCTAATCTTTGGTTGGGCAAATACAAGGGTGATTAAATGTAATAAACTAGAAGGATACGATGGCATGAGTATACTATAGTTCAATATTTTCTTTCTTCATGTAATAAACTAGAAGGATACAATGGCATGAGTATACTTTACTTCAATATTTTCTTTTTTCATGTAATAAACTAGAAGGATATGATGGCATGAGTAAACTATACTTCAATATTTTCTTTTTCCTTGTGATTGTTATGAAATTCATGTTTAATCGAGATTAGAAAAGGTATGTTCATTCTCATTGTAGGGAAAGATCATGCCATTGTCTAACATTTAGTTGGACAACCAAAAATAGGAAGAATATATATTAAACTAGGAAGAAGAGACTGGGACTAACACACTCATTTTGTATCTTTTGTATCTTCTTGATGCCTTTAATGAATCATCTTCATAAATATTTTTTTTTTAAAACTAGGAAGAAGAGATGATTTTGAAGATTTAGGTACCCCAGAAGCAATTTACCAAGCCATTAAACAGTTTTGCTCCTTAATTCCAATATACCATCATTTCTTTACAAAGATGAAGAATGAAAAAAGAATTGGTGGAAGAGGGACTGAGGAGAGGGCGAAAGATGGACAAGAGAAGAGTCATAATGTATAAGTACCAAGATGCTTAATCACTAGTCTAATGTAAGAAAATAAAAGTTAGCTAAATTGGCCAACAAATAATTAAGAACAGATAAATTGAAGCCGAATAAGATGGTAGAAAATTTATGATTTCAGACATTTAGATGACTGAGAACAAGAGAGACCTGCTGGCTGGAAGCAGACAAGAAGCACCCCTTTTATTTTCTTACTCTGGTTCTAGAACTGCATATACACTCTGGATATGGGTTTTGGTAAAATGACTCCTCCAGTCTTGACCTTGCTCGACCTCTGATTCCTGAGGGGGCACCACCTCTTTTTCTTGGAGCACCTTGCCTATAAATTGCAATATGTGTAATGATTTAATTAAAAGTCTGGAATTTATCGGTTATCAAGCAAACTTCGACATAGTTATAATTGTTGAAGGCTTTACAATTCCCTCCAAACAGTTTACAATCGGTTGTTGTATACTAGTGACATAAGTTTTTAGAAACAGGTTGAAAAGCCTTTAAATCAAGAAAGTTTTTTAAATGAGTAGTTGAATGTTTTTCTTTGGAAACACTTGACAAGATTTCTATCTTTAGATTTAGATTTCTGCTGCCTGAATCAGAATGATCTAATAAGTAATATGTACGAAAAAAAATTGGCATGACAAAATGTGAAAGAATATTGTATCCAAACCAAAATCTTAAACAATAGGTAAATAATCCGAAATCATTTAAGGGTTCTGAAGATTACTTATTTATTTTTGGATTTTCTTTGTCTTTTTTTCTCTCGACTATATTTTAAGGATCTCACCAAGGTTCAACAGGTGAAAGAGTGGACTTGGGCTGAGATATAAGTTCAAGAAAATAAGCAAGGGGGTCTGGAACAAAGAGAGTAAGCTCAAAACACTGGGAGGTGATATATATGCAACATAAAATGGTTCGGTTCCTGCCAGTTATTATTCCTAGGGCTTAGTGTTGCACCCAAGTAAGAAAAACAGAGTTTAATAAGCTTTCAATGGAAACAATAACGTGAGCAAGTGCAACCGGTAATGTGATTAGCCATTGCATATGTATATCACCTGTTCTTATGCAAATGCCTGACAAGATGTGAAAATGATGATCCATCCAGCTGACCAGCTTCCAGCTGATCAAATATTTCAACTAGGCCTTTCCTGCATGATTAGCAGATATTATGTTGCTATAATTATGTAGATGAAGAGGCCGACGCCACAAAACATAATCTAAATGTCCCAATTTTAAACGTTCTAACGACTTCTATATGACTCTTCCCTAAGAGAATAATACTGAACTGTTTGCCAAACAGCTGAGGCGGATCCAGAATTTAAGTTTTATTGGTTCAATATTTAAGGTTTTCTCATTGAGCCCATTATTTGTTTAAAGTTGAGCATTCATTTCTACTAATTGTTGCAATTTTCATAAATTTATGTTATGTGTTGGAAGTACTGGGTTCATATGAACTTGGTACTAATACTCTACATCCGCTTCTGCCAAACAGCACTTCAGACATGCCAGTCATGGTGGGGCCAACTTTCATGTTATCATAGCAATCCACATTTCTAGGTGAACCTTTCAGCTATTTCTATCCCGTGTACTAGTAGCATCTTTGTGAAGCATTAAAATATGAAGGATATTAGATTTGTGTCCTAAATGAAGGCAATGGCAACACCTCAAAAGAAAATTACCAAGCTTTATTTGAAAAATCACTCTTCTAAAATTGATACAATCAAGCTAAAAATTTTACTTGCAAACCACACTCACTGAGAAACTTTATACCAACCAGAAGCAACTGCAAACAACAACATAACAACATACCCAATGTAATCCCACAAGTCGCAAGTGGGGAGGGTAGAGTGTGCGCAGACCTTACCCCTACCTCCTCTCAAGGAAAATTAAAAAAAAAAAAAGCAGTTCGAAAAAAGAATTAACGGGAATAAAGAAGTCATGGCAAAGGAAAAACAATTGTGAAAGACTCATCAATTGCTTGAGTACCTGTCCGGAGTGATTGTTTTCCGGTGGCCTAAGAATCTGCGGTGCCCCTCAACTGCTCTTGCCATATTACCTGAGTGTGATGGAATGAAAACATCACTCTCTACAGAGATTAGATAATCGAGTGCTGCAGCTTGCGAGGCATGATTTGCAAACTCTCTCAGTTCTGGCGTTGCCAGCATTTCCTGCCACAAATAAGACATTTGGTTTGGTAGGTAAAATGCGCTATTGTTATGAAAAAAATTTAACTCCAAGCTGCAAGATAGACAGAATGTTTAGGTGTAGGTACAAACCTTGAAAACAACATTTGGAAAGTAAGATTTGAGCTCTGAGAGACGAGTGTTACCACCATAAATTTCTCCAGCAGCAATATAAATCAATGTTGACGGAGGATAACCAAGAGCTTGAAGAAATAATCCGACCTCCTTTGGAGTGAGAGGGCAAAAACCACCAATTCTCTGTTCGGTTGAGTTGATAACCTTAATCTTCCAATGATTTGTCTTCTCTCTAGTTATGGATGAGTAACATTAGATATTATACAACATTATGGGTGTTACTCTAAAGATCACTGCAACAATAGAAGAAAAGTGAAAAGATCTAAGCAGAGTCAGCCTTATTACTAGAAACCATGATATCAGAAGAAATTGGAGCAGTACTTTAATAACGACAACATACCCAGTATAGTCCCACAAGTGGGGTTTGGAGAGATTAGAGTATATGCAGACCTTACCCCTACCTTGGCAAGAAGAGAGGTTGTTTTCGATAAACCCTCAGCTCAAAGAAAGCAAAAACACAACATATATGAAGACTTAGCAGTAACAACACCAGGATAGTAAGAAAATAGAGGCATAAGAGACAAGAAATAGTAATAGAAAACTATGAATGAAAAATAAGGAAATAGTAGAATAATGAAAATTTCCTTAAATAATACTAATACTACTAGTAGGAGAGACAAGACGCGAAACTATTTACTACTAGCCTTCTACCCGAATCCTCGACCTCCACACCCTCCTATTAAAGGTCATGTCCTCGGTAAGCTGAAGGCTAGTTATGTCCTGTCTGATCACCTTTTCACAATACTTCTTCAGCCAACCACTACATCTCCTCAGGCCCTCAAGTGTCAGCCTCTCACACCACACCTCCTTACTGGGACATTTGCACATCTCCTCTTGACATGCCCGAACCATCTCCGCCTCACCTCCCGCCTCTTGTCCGCCATGGAAGCCACTTCCGCCTTGGCAGGAATAACTTCATTTCTGACCATGTCTCTCCTAGGAAGCCCACACATCCATCTCAACATTCTCATTTCCGCAACTTTCATCTTCTGAACATGAGAGTTCTCCACGGGCCAACACTCACCCCTCACACAACAAAGCCAGTCTAACAACAACTCTGTAGAACTTACCTTTAAGTCTAAGTGACACGTTCTTATTACATAAGACACCAGATGCTTTAATGTCATGGATGACATCTTGACATGCATAGTATAGTATGTACTTCAAGGTTCTTTGTGTATGAATAAGTTGTACAAAAGAAGGGATTCTGAAGTTTCAGAACTAAATTTGAAGGCTCTAAATATGTATGTATAAACTTGTGATCAAAAAAATTTTGGCCATTCCTAAATAACCTACAGGCCATGAATGAGACGCAATAACTTTTCACTAGGCACAGAAATATAAATAGACTGAAGGTGGATTCTCGCTCCTTTATGCAAATAATACAGTGAGCACAATTGAAGACATATATAGCAATATCATGACAATATGATAGTGATGATGAGAGAGACCTCATCACCCGAAGTTCCTCTGCTTCTGCATCAGTAAGACCATAAGTACAACCAGTAAAAGACAGCATGTCCTTCTCATATCTCAAATGGAGTGCAACATATCTTTTTGCTCTGGTTCGCAGCTGCTCCACGAGCTTCTGTGGATCATCATCATGTTAGAAACAAACCCTAATAAATGAGAAGTTATAGCTCTACTTTGCAAATGAGATCCAAAACATAAGGATGTAGATGAAATTGTACTACATAACTGACATGGGAATCCTACAACTAATACATAACATATTTATTTCATAATTTGAATGCCGTTCTTAAACGAGGAAACATGAACACAAGAAGATTGAGTGAAATGTCATAGCCAGCTAAAAAGATTCAGTGTAGTGTGACAATCCAAAAGGGAAGCTCAAAACTCCATAAGTGTTACTGGTGTTACTAGAATTACTAGTCCCGAATTGTTATCATATTTGTCAGATGATGGTTCTAAGTTCTAACCTTTCCAAGTCTCTCAATAGGAGGAGAGAAGCGGAGAGCACTATATAGAGCACGGCATCTTAATCTCTGAATATCCAGAGGCAGTTCATTGTTCGCAAGGCGAGAATCAGATTTAGCAACATGAATTACCTGCAATAATATGCAATAAGCCAACTTTCAATTTCAGACATATACTTAAGTAGATAAGGCAAGAAAAAATGGGATCAAGTCCCACGAACAAAAGGAAATAGAAATAAAGCATCCCTTGTAATAACAGATTTTACTGATAATATCAACATCATAAACTGATGAAGTAAAATAAAATAATAAATTAAATCCCCTTCAGGATTTCATAGTTTTGGGATTAAATGCTATCTCCAACAACTTAGAGTAATTAACAAATTTTAAAGGTCCTTTATAACTGACTATTGAACAGAAAGATCAAAATTTCGTGGCTAATAAATTTCAATGGTCAACTATACCTTCCATGTACAACAAGCCTTCAACTGATTAATATTTTTGCAAGTTTTTGGTAGTAGTTCATTGATATGTTTGCACCAGCTTGAGTTGAGCATTGGAGTGATACAATACACTTCAAGCTTTTTCATTTCTTTTCTGCTAATAGTTAGTGAAGATGTCCCTTATTCTCATTAAATCGAATAACATAATGAAAGTTACTTATCATATTACTTACAACTTTAATATATTTGGAGTAGATTCATGAATGGTCACTCAACTTTTATTTTATTGCACCAAAGTCACAACTATTTTTTGTAACAAAAAAAACACTCAAGTAGTTGGTTAGGCGAAACACCCACTAAAGCGACTCTTTCCTGTTATCTTCAGTCTGACCCAACCTCAAGATGCCACTGTAGAAGAAGTTTGGAATGATCAAGGCTGAAACTTGAGCTTCAGAAGACCCCTTAATGATTGGGAGATAGATAACTTGGCAGTATTCTACAACACTCTCAATTTATTCAAGTCTTTCCGCCTCTGAGGACAGTATTGTATGCAAGTGGATAAACTAGAGAGATTCTCAGTCAAGTCAGCCTACAAAGAGTTTAATCATTCCAACAACCAGCTTAGTTGTTGGCCCTGGAAAGTCAGAATTCGTCTTTGGCCAGGAAAGAAATCCTAAGTCCTAACTCATGAAAATCTAGCAAAAACGGGATTCCATCTATGCTCTAGATGTGTCACGATCTGATTCCTCGAGCCGTGATGGCACTAAATTTGCAAGAAACGGAAGCGGACCAATTTCAGGGTCAAAACGGGAAAAGTGGGACTTGTTCCTGAAATTCCGGAATTAACCCCAAAAATAGGTTCTAAACAGCTCCCCAAACTTGTGTTCCAAATTGGAACACAATTCAGGGCTCGGAACAGTCCCAACACAAACATGCAACGAAAAACCCAAAGTTACGCTAAAAAAGAACAACAATGGCAGCTGCTATTTACAAGAAATTAACAAAAACGAGGGCCCAACTGCTAAAACCAACCACACCACGACGATCCTCACGAAAAACCCCACAATCTAGGCTATTGAATCACCAAATTTGGACCTAAAATGGCCAAGAAATCATTTTCCAAATTTTCCCAAAAATTGAGCTCGAAAATGAGCTATGGCAGCAGCTAAAACATAATTCTTACCTCCAACGAAGCTTCAAATACAAATTCCAACCACGCCAACGCGTTCTTTGCGAAAAACCCCACAAGATGGAGCTTTGAATCACTCAATTTGGAGCTCTAAAGCTCAAGATATCACACTTTTAAAATGAGAGCGGAAAGCTGAAATGGGGTTTTTAAAAGACGAATCTGGTCGCTAAAAAGCCCGAAATCTGGTCGCTAAAAGGGCTACACTAGATTTCAACTTTTGCTACTTTTTAAAGTCTCCGACGGGGTGCTCGGACTTCGTTCGTCGGTTAGAGCTTTCCTACCGCGACCCCAAGTCATTTATAACTTACTGACACTGACTGCTCGGTCGTCTGGTCGTTCGTTTGGGTTTTATCCACGTTTCCCTATTTTAGAGTTTTTGAAACTTGAAAAGTTGACTTTAGTCAAAACGTTAGGTAAACGACATCAGAATGGAATTCTGACGGTTCCATCAGCTTCGAAATGGCCAAATTAGGCTAGTAGCATGGTTGGCACGAGTATCGAGGCCTTCGGTGCGAGTTTGAACCATTAGGCGTTTTAGCCTTTGAAATTTGGCATAAGGTTGACTTTGGTCAATATTCTTGGAAAACGCGCTCGGATGAAAATTCCGTCAGCGCGGTTAGTTTCGGAATGTCGAGTTTGGTCTAGAACGACCTTTAGCTCGCTTCCCGAGGCTTCCGGTCTAATCCCGAAGCCCGCTGTGGAATTGGGCTAAAAGTGGTCTTTGGGAGTGGAACCCACTTTTTATCGAAATGACCTCTAATGAAAATTTCGACTGCACCATTGAGTCTAGAACGTCGAATTTAGTGGGGTAGCATAGTCCGTATGCACGCACGGATTCCGAACGAATTCCCAGTACCCCGTCGGAGACTTTAAAAAATAGCAAAAGCTGAAATCTGGTGCAGCCCTTTTAACGACCAGATTTTGGGCTTTCTAGCGACCAGATTCGTCTTTTAAAAGCCCCATTTCAGCTTTCGGCCCTCATTTTAAAAGTGTGATATCTTGAGCTTTAGAGCTCCAAATTTAGTGATTCAAAGCTCCATCTTGTGGGGTTTTTCTCAAAGAACGCATTGGCGTGGTTGGAATTCGTATTTGAAGCTTCGTTGGAGGTAAGAATTATGTTTTAGCTGCTGCCATAGCTCATTTTCGAGCTCAATTTTTGGGAAATTTTGGAAGGTGATTTCTTGGCCATTTTAGGTCCGAATTTGGTGATTCAAGAGCCTAGATTGTGGGGTTTTTCATGAGGATCGTCGTGGTGTGGTTGGTTTCAGCAGTTGGGCCCTCGTTTCTGGTAATTTCTTGTAAATAGCAGCTGTCATTGTTGTTCTTTTTTAGCGTAACTTTGGGTTTTTCGTTGCATGTTCGTGTTGGGACTGTTCCGAACTCCGAATTGTGTTCCAATTTGGAACACAAGTTCGGGGAGCTGTTTATAACCTATTTTTGGGGTTAATTCCAGAATTTCCGGCGTAGGTCCCACTTTCCCCGTTTTTTACCCCGAAATTGCTCCGCCTCCGTTTCTTGCGAATTTAGTGCCATCACGGCTCGAGGAATTGGATCGTGACAAGATGTTATATGTGTGGAGAACAAACAGAGACAATCAACCATTTTATTTTATTTTTATGACAAGGGAAACCCGCAGTCGCTACCCTTTGGGTGCGCACATGGTAAAACCCCCGCTCCTATGCAATAGCTCGCAAACCACATAGGAGAGGTAACCCGTACTAGGCAAGCCCGGTGCGACGAGCTCGACCCAGAAGGCAAACCCCTTGCTTTCGCTGGCAAGGGTTTTGAACTTGAGACCTCCAACATGGAAGTCCCAAGCCCAAACCACTAGGCCACCCCGAAGGGTACAATCAACCATCTTTTTCGCATTGCAAGTTAACTGAACGACCTTTCCATACTTTAAAGGAATCATGAGGGTGATGTCAAGAGATACACTTGTAGTGTTGGAACGAATACAACATCCACTCAAAACATAAGGAAAGATGGAAGATTGTTCCAGCTTGCATTTGGCGGACAGTACGGAAAGAGAGAATCAAAGGTGTCTTGAAGACAATACTAGCTCCATCCAGAAACTGAAGATGAAGTATTTAGCCCTTTCTTATTTTTGGTGTAAACATGAATGCATGGAAGATATAGAATCCTTAGTTGATGTTCTAGGATCTCTATAAGTAGTTTTAAGGTCAGAACATCTTTCCTATATTCCCTTTTTTAATTATGGATAGCTGCAGTTTTTATGTTGCAGCAAATGGTTATACAAAAAAAAAAAATTAAAAAAATCAGTGAACTTAGCTTAAGTATGACAAAAAGTTACAAAACTATTTGCGTAACCACAAAATCACTGAACTTTTTCTAAGTAATACAGAAAGACACTAAGCATTTTTTAATGTAACCAAAAAGTCAATTCAAATTTACTAATTATCATATAAAATGTCTCTTTTGTATTCTCCTAATGACTTTTTTTTATATTTAAGCAAAGTTGAAAGACTTTTTTGTTACAAAAAAATAGTTTAGTGACTTCCGTGATACTTAAATACAGTTGAGTGATTTGCTTGTTACAAAAAATAATAGAGTAATTTTCGTACAATAAAGAGTAAGCTGAGTGACCATTCATAAAATTAACCCTCATATAAACATCAGAGGGTTTGTTGAGCAAATATTGTTTGAAAAGAGAAATGTTCTGAATGGGTAAGACCACCATGAACACTATTAGCATGTTGTCCATACAGATACATAATACAGTTCAACTAGACAACACATTATCATAACAACTTCGCCAACGACACCATGTTCCACAGTCTTCTATTTATATATTAACAATTTCCATGACGGTAAGCAAGGGCAACAAGGTAGCAACAATTTCTTGATTTGGTGGCCATTGCAAAAGAGAGGTTAAGATAATCTACCTAAAAAAAAAGGTGATAGGAAGAAGATTTTACATGCCTGATGCTCCTTCCACAATTGAGTCATTTCTTCATAGTAACCCACTCCTGACCATGACGTAAAGTGCTTCCTAGCTCGAGGTAAAGATTCTATTTCTTTGGGAAGCTCTTTAATAATCATGAGGTCTCCTCGTAATGCTTTGATGAAATGGTTCTCATCAAATATATCTGAAAATGTACTGTACATTAGCCCATTAGAACAAACTAGAGTAAGTATGTTTAGATAAAGTGGAAAAAAAAATTAAAAAGAAGTTGGTAGAGATCAAAGCACTCATCAGAAATTCTACAAGAAACAAGAGAAATATCAGAGTCTAAACTTGTAAAGAAATGGATCTTGGGCCTAACTCAACCTCAAAAGATAGCTCATGAGTGGAGGATTGCCAAGTCCATAAAAGGAGACCAGACAGCTGGAGCGTGGGAAATTTAATTTGGGGGCTCAACATCGGGTGTGATGGGTCCTGCTATGATACCATGTAAAGAAATGAATCTTGGACCTAACTCAACCTCAAAATCTAGCACATGAGGAGAGGACTGCACAAGTCCATATAAGGAGACCACCCATCTAAACAATACATTACATAAATAAACACATTTCTAAAAGAATGACAAGCCATGTGAAGTTGTAAGATATACAGTACAGAAAAAAATATGACCTTGAATCTTGCCAGAATGAACGCTTGTCCAATTGAGGAATTACCAAAGTTGCATTCATCACATGTGCCACTGCCACCATGTCAGCTATCTGTAAGCAAAAAAGAACCAAAATGAAAAATTAAGACTGAAGGGGAAAGTACTTCATTAACTTATAAATATATGGGCATATTTGCTTAAAGAAAGGGAATGACCAGAATGACATTTCAATAATGAGATGTGACTACATCCAACAACTTAATGATTCATGAGTCAGCACTTCAGAAGTCATGGCATAATCATCTTACCAATGAAAAATCAAATTAGCAGAACTTATGGAACTTTGTCCCTTGGAATGAATAAATGAAAATCAAAGATCAGTCCTTGTATGTTCGAGCAATGCTGAGATACGTGGCAGCCTATCCAAAATTTGGCCCCCATCTTTGAAAACTTTGTTTCCACCCATTATACAAGAAATTGGGAATTTCATAATGTCTACATCAACGTATACTGGGAATGAAACGGTTGAAGATACAAGAAGACCAAGGCTCAACGCAAGTCAACCCTCGGGATATACAGATCCCAAATCCACAGGAAGATTCCTGTCCGTTTCATCCTTTTCCACCCATGAATTAGCTCATCTTTAAAATAAAGTGACACTTACGCGTTTATTTCCTGTCTGATATTTTGCCTATCTTTGAAAAATCGAGTCTTAGATTTTCCTGGCAACATGTCAATTCCTTACTAAGTGAAAATATTATTTGATCTAGTAACTTTAAAATTGGATTAAGAGTAGATGAAAATCTTATTTTATGATATGTTCAATTTGTAGATTAAGAGTAGATGAAATCTTAATTTTATGATATGTTTCAATTTGAAGTTAAATATTTTATTTTTTTTGAGAAAGAATTTGAAGTTAACTTAGTGACCTAGAGAATTTGGTGACTGTTAGCTTTGGTTTGAGGAAACTAATTCTTCTAGTTAGCATAATACTCAATTTGATTTAAATGTATGATAAGTTCCAGGTTTCTCATTTGACACATACGAATCAAATATATGTATGGTGCATAATTTCATTATCTGGATGTAGAGTTTAAACTCAAAAATGGTCAAAGAATGGAGTTCTTATTCAAATTTATAATCATAATATCAAAGCATTGCATGACATTAAGTTAAGTCAATAATTTTTGGCATTTGCTTAAAGCCCAATACATGTCTTTTGAGTTAGCCTCAAACAGTGTGAAAATGGAAGCTAAATCTGTCCAGAGGAGGAAATTACATCAGCAGGAGCAGAAAAAATGGGCTAGGGGCCGTAATATTTCGCAGCGGCAATAATTCTTGGAGGCAAGCCTGAAGATCATCTGGTAGTAGCAAAGATTGGGTCTCAGGAACCCAATTTAAATTTCTCTTCTTTCTTGATTTCATTGTATTGTATACTAACATTTCATTCTAACTTGGATGAATCCCCATTGAGTTGCTATGTTTTGTTTATGTTTCCTCGTAATTTTATTTGTCTTAAATACTGAAGTTTTAAATTAACTTAGATTGCCTTGAGGGTTTCAAAAGAGTTTTTCTTTTCAAACAGTCCAAAAGAGCTTCTCTTTTCAACTAAATGCCAAAAATAGTTTTTCTTTTTCACTTATTAAAAAATTTAAGAACTTCAATCAATTAAGTTAGTCAAATAATTGTTTTGTTAAATCAACGGATAACCGTGTGTTAAGCGGACATTTCAAGTGCTTAGAACCTTTTCGAAATGTTAATAGGAATCCTTATCTTTGAAATTTTGAAAAGATTTTTCTGTTAGAATCTTTTTTTTCAAATTAAAGGTTTTAATAATTTCCTTACAAAATTAAGTGGCGACTCTGTTTTCAAAATAACTCTTCTTTTTTTTTGGTTGCCAAGTTAGGGTTTTGAGGCTTTGAAGTTAGCTTACAAATTGACATGTAATTTTCTATGATGCCACAGAAACTAGAATGTTTATTTAACTTTCCATGAATAGAAGAGGAGATCAAGCTAATAAAATTGGGCGAGGTCAACTTTAACCACTAGACATGGTCCAGATCTGCCATTTCTCTCCAAGACTATGCCAACTTACAATCATACTTCATCCTGTTCTTGCTGGGAACAACGTTTTTTGGTCTTATAGAAATCTAATTCCCATCTCATATGGCATGTTATGATTATTTTATGTGATAAAAAGTATAAATGAGAGAAGTGTTTTTCTGTATCCCAAATAGGTCTCAAATTTAAAGAATCATCACATTGCTAGTGCATCATTTAGCTATTTCCTTGCAGCAACAACACTTCGTATGAGACTGCTTTCTTGTTAACTTCCTCCCACCCCCTTTATCTATGAATGCTATTTCTTAACATAGACTTCATTCCAAACAGCGTATAAACTTAAAAGACCCACTTTAATTTGTCTTACTTTAATATCTATTTCTAAGCTGAAGGTTTTAAAATGACTCATCTTCAATCATGTCAACTTGTTGAATGATACCCTAGGAATATACAAGTAGAAGTGTATACAAGTTACTATATACCCACTAGCATTTCCATGTTTGAGCTGATCCATACCTTTAGCTCGTCTAACCATGGCACGAATAGCAAGAAAGCAATTCCTTTGGATTATTGTGGTTTAAAAACAAGAATGATTATGTAACATACCCACAGAAAATGGAAATTAGAAATCTAAGGGAAGATCAAACTTACACCCGTCCGCATTTGATTTAACCCACCATTACTTTTTACAGTCAAGTAGCGATTCCATCCTAGAGCAGCTGGACAAGAAGGATAAATTCTGCATAAGACTATCTGCTTAAAAAGTTGCAGCATACAAAAGGTTTATATTGTGCATGAGTTGGTACATGTTAAAGAGATTGTGATTGATAGAAAACAGCAAAGGCATGATTTTTTTTCTTTTTTATGAGTGAAACCCGCTGTTTCAGCTTTAAACAAACACAGGCATGAACCGATAGAAACCATAAGAAACGACATAAAGAAAATTGTTTTTAAAATAACAATGAATGCACATCCTCACACCCTATAAAAAAGAATCTGAAAAATGAGATCTTGAGATAATCGAGTATTTCCCTTTCACAAAATAAGAAACATGTTAGTGCTCCCAAAAGGCAATGGAGATACCTTTTTCCATATTAACTAGCAGGTAGCAGAAGAAGCACAAGCTATAGTAGTAGAGTATAACCTTTGTATTTTGCAGTTGGCTTAATGCATGGATGTAAACCATGGCTCTTTGAAGCTTCCCACACAGAATTATCTTCATTCTGCAAAAGTTAAAAAAGAAGACGTTCTCACTAACACAAGTCATTTAGTGTAAGATCTCATGGTGCTCAACCTACTCCATTAACAACTAGGCCAAGGGGCGTAGCTAGCAAGAGCCGAGGGGTTCATCTGAACCTACGCACAAAAAACTACACTATTTCTACATTGTTAGAGTAATTTTTCACATATATATGCGTGTACTTTTTATATTTCGAATCCCTTTCGTGAAAATCCTAACTCCGCCACCAACTAGGCCACCCCTTGGTTGCAATAAGAAGCAAAATTTCAGAAAATTACAACATATCCAGAAACTCTCTTTCCCAAATTACAAAAGATCAGCTCAAACCACCAAATTCACCAACACCCATCAATAAACTATGCAAGATAAGCAAAACAAAACAATAGAATCACCAAAAAAAATGACAACTTTAAGCAATTTCAAAAAATAAATAAGTAAGTAAATAACAACCTCTTCGAATTCAGACTCCTCCTTCTTCTGCGATGCCAAGACAGGCTTTTGCTCATCTTCAGCCATATCTTTAGTGTAATTAAAGAATACGAACATTGAGAAAACAAAAAGGAGGAAAATGTATAGAGTAATTGAGAAATTGGATGTTCTCCTTGTCGTCCTGTACTGAGTATGGCCTCTGTTCCCCATTTCTTCTAATCTTTTACAAAATTTTACACTCCTTGACTCATCAATGGCTACAAAATTATACAATTTTCGATGCTTCAGAGTTCAGAGAATCGAATTTTGGGAGAATTTGTTGATTTGGTTTGGGTTAGAACACAGATTCACAGTATTCATAGTTGGAAGACAAGAAGATCACAACTTTTGAGAAAATGGCATTTTGCATCCCTAGATTTGTAGATAGTCCATCTCAGTTCTTATTTTTGGGTTATTGACAGTTATGCCCTTATTTTGTACTCGTTGAGTATCGATTTGTTTGTCTTATTTCTTTTTTTGATCGGTTTAAAAAAGGGTGTATCTTTTTATTTTTAGTGATTCTCTAATTCTAGTGAATTAAAGATCACAACGTTAAAGGCATTTTACGAAGTATAATCATATATTTTTATATTATAATTATCCTTAAATTATGTCCTCATGTGACTTCAGTTTCTAAAGAATTTATGATTTCACTAGACATAAGGTCAATTGCTGAGAACTTGTTTGAATTGACTTATTTTAGGTGTTTTTAAATAAAATATATATTTTTAAAAACTTATTTTTAAGCCTAGAATTATAAGTTAAGAATAATAAAAGAGTCAAAATATATTTAAACTATGTGAAATGAATAAAAATGTCATCAGTTGATAGCTTGGTCCATAAATATCCTTGTTGTCAGTATTTTAATCCAAAAATGTTCTTATTGTTATTTAATAGAATATTTTTTTCTTTTTAACGCATTCCTTTTCTACTAATGATTTTTTTAATTAGAAAATATTCATATTTTTTAAAAATTAGTAAAAGGTTTATTACTAAAAAAAAATTTAAATACTTCTTCAATAAATTCTTGAAATTGATGGTCCTTGTGGAAAAATGGTAACTATTGAGAAATGTCCTTCTGGACTGTGAATATTCATAATCTCCAATTTTATTATAGTAAACTCCATTGATTGATGTAAAGCTTTCACTCTTAACAAAATCAGAATGGAAAATTGGGGAGACTTTTGTGTGTGTGTTTAAAAAAAAAAATATTTATAGTTTGTATACAAGTAAGGGAAAAGGGTCTGAAATATATTCGAATTTTGACCGAAATTGTTGTTACGATACCAAATTTTGGAAAGTATTTTTTACCCCCTGCACTATTTAATAGTGTATTTCAAAGGAATATATGTGCCCACGTGGACATAAAAAATATTGCATAATTATAAATAATAATGTGTCCACGTGAGCACATATATACCTTTAAAATACACTATTAAATAGTTCAGGGACTATAAAATAGTTCTGGGGTGGGGGGGTGGGGGTGTAAAAGGTCCTCCATAAAATTTGGTATCGTAACAGCAATTTCGGCCAAAGTTAAAGTATTTTTCAGATCCTTTTTCCAAAAAAGAAAAAAATGCTTACAACATCAATTGAGAGTTTCTTGAGTAGTTGAACTAAGCAATTGTGGTATACTAGGGTTGGTAGCTTTTGTTGCACCCATTGTTTTTTCTATCAATAACTAAGAGGTAAAGACTTATAAATGACCATCTAATAAATTGAATTTAAGAGTAAATATTCATTTTTTTTAGGTAAAAGGGTACATCATTTTATATTGTATCAGGTTATTTATGTGATATTTTATTGTAGACTATATGAATAACAATTTATGCGGGGGGCAAGGCTTATTTTGATGCACATGTGAATTATGATTCCATTATTACGCAAGATGACATATGGTTACATTAATAGTATTCTTTTGTTGGTTGAAGTTCCCCTTCTTTTGATCCTCGATAAGAATGGAAGATGGAGCAAAATCGATAGTTACTTTGAATGGAATATTAGTTCACCCTTTTTTCGAAACAAAAAAATAAGGATAAAAATCTTCTTCGATAGATTCCTCTTGTTCTTGTTTAGTCCCTTTCATTTCGAATACAGTTGGTTCATGAGCTGTCAAAAGTTAACTCTATGCTCGATAAGCTTCCTAATTTGTTTAAGTGGACTTTAGCGGCATTTATCATGCACTTTTAGAACCTGGAGTAGAAGTTTTTTTTTCTTCTTTAGTTATATTTTTCTTTAGTTATGTTTGAAAAGATCAATCGATTTAAATTTTTATAAAGGTCTCCTGAAATTTCTTTCGAAGCCTATTAAATGCACAAAATATCTCATGTTCACCACCAATGAAGGAGAAATGCACTTTATTTTTCCTACCCAACAACAAACACATTTACAAGAGTTATAAACTATCGTCACAATGAATTATTGTGATTTTTTTAACATTCCCAATTTGTAATTTGAAGGCTTGTAAATTGAAGATCAAAAGTACTTGGTCGGATATTACAAATAACTAAAAATTAAATAATGCGACAACTCAGGAAATAAAAGTGACATTTTTGGATGAAAAAAAATGTAGGAAATTACTATGTATCTAAAATAGTGAAGTACACACTAAATCAAATGTGTAGTCTTCGTGTTACTTCACCAATAAAATAGACGTACAATACATAATGTCATTTGTACAACTAAAGAGTGCAACCTTCGTATATCAACAATCTTCTCAAACTGTCATTTCTAAATGATGAAAAAATATGATTTACTTTGAAAAAAATCAAGGCATCTTTAGATAAAGAACCTAGTGTTGCAGAAATCACAAATTACAATAACACTAAATCCAATAGAATATAAGAGATTTATATAAACTTATACACAATAAAATAAAGTATGTGAAAATATAATTGCACTACTTACAAGGAAATCAAATTGAGAACATTTTACAACTTCAATACCATCATCTTAAGAAATTTCGCCAAAATTTTAAACTATGTAATGAAAGTCTACCATTTTTCTTTAATAATGATATTAAAAATCAAATACAAACAATAGATGGACCGTAGCACAAGCATAACCATTAACCCCCAATTAAATGCTCCAACAGTTTTTTATAATGAAAATAAGATTCTACTCAAAAATAAATACTACATAAGTTATAAACAATTCATCGGAATGACGTCATCACACTTCACCTGATCTAGAGAACCAAATATAATAAAACAAAGAAAAACAAAAATAATGAACTAAAGGAAAAAATCAGTATCAATTTCTCTTAGAATTTGAAAGCAAAAAGTCTATTGAAAAAACATACTAAACTGAAATCAACGTCTCCATTTTTTTTAAAAAAAAAAATCTAATCAAGGCGTTTCAATAAAAATTAGTGAAATAAAATAAATTTTAATAAGAGATCCTAATTATATATAAATATATAGAGAAGAATAATTATTTAATATTCTTAAATGACATAAAACTTTTAATTAACTTCACATAGTAATATCATTATTTATAGAACATAGGATTAGTTGTAGGCAATAAGATGTTAAATATGTGTTTGCAGTATATTGTCTTGGATGTTGTTGTAAAATTGTATTTATTAATATAAAGATTTGAGTTGTTTAATTCAAAATTTTAAAATATTTTTGGTAAAAAGATAGATACTTTTTCTTTTTCTTTTTACTATATAAATTGTGTACCTCTTTTTACAATCTTTAATATTATTTAAAATGAAAATAAAAGATAACTTTTCATTATTAACGAGATTTGGAGCCTATTTAATATATATAATAATACTTTTCATAATTACAATACGTGATAATTGTTCTGAAATTTGCATTATATCTCTGATGTATAGCCTTCTAAAATTGTTGTATCTCATATACAACCTTCTGAAAATTGACGTTGTATCTCATACACAACCTTCTGAAATTCGTATTGTATCATTTACATAACAATTTCATTTTACTTGTTCGTTCAATGTAGTTGGCTACATTGTATCTATTCGCTCAATCTAGTTGCATCAACACTTTCTCATTTTGTTACATACGATCATTTAGGACAAGTCCTTTTTATGAGATATTTCCTTTGTCCAACAATAATTGTTCATTATTGACATGACACAGAGATTAAGAAGCAACAAATGATAGGGGTAATTTTACCAAATCACCCTTGTTAAATATAAGTCATCTAAATATTGAAAAATGAATAGTGTTTAATAGCAAGGATAAAATAGACACAACATGGTAAATTACTCAATGATTTATAAACTGGACATGTATTATTGGACATCCCAAAATAGTATAGTGGACAAGTAAAAATGAATGAAGAGAGTACAATATTCGGAAGGATTAATAAAGTACTCAATTTATTTACTACTTCGAGGATTTAGAAGTGAGGAACATAAGAAAAAACTACCATTGAAAACCTTAAGAAATATTGAACGGCTGAAATGAGTATTTTGATTTTACAAAAGTTGTTGTAAAATTTCTATTGGGGTGTGTCTTAATTTATGTTATGAAATTGTGGTTAAATTTATATTACAATTGGTAAAGTTTTATAATATGAGTTGATTAGGAGAGAAAAACTCTTATTAAATTAGGCGAATGAGGAATTTGTGTAAGTGACTAAAAGGGAATTTCCTTCGGGTGGTTATTAATTAATTAGATGGGTTTTTGAATGGAAAAAGTAACTAAATACACAACTTATTTTACTATATTTTTCAAAAAAAAATCTACCATTTGAAACTTATAAAAATTTCTATTTTACGCGATGTATTAGTCAGATACATCACTTTACGTGACGTATCGGTCGAATACATCACTTTACGATGTATTGGGACATATGTGATGTATCGGGACATATGTGATATATCGAGACGTTACTTTAAGCGGTGTATAAGTCGGACACATCACTTTACACGATGTATCGGTCGGATACATCAATTAACGTGATGTATTGGGACGTTGAGTGATGTATCTGAAATCAAGATGCGATGTATCAAAAACCGGGACGCGATGTGTTCGGACGTTTGGAATGTATCCGGATTCCACCAAATTTAAGAGATTTTTATAATTTGAAAAAGAGTAGGGATAAAATGTAATTAACTCTTAACACTATGGGGTTTTGTAAAATGTCCTTTTTAAATTTTGGTTGATTTTTTTATAAAAAAAACTGATTAGATTAATAGAGTAGTCACATTATTGTTAGACAGGTTAAAGAAATGATATTGCAACACTACATATATTTTTCGTTAAAAAATAGTGGCATAAATGGATATTTTGTTGAATGGTAGTGGGATAAGTGCACTCAACTTTTTATGAATAACGTAAATGAGTCTTTTCTCAAAATTTGATGACATATTTGAACTTTTTCCTTTCTTTTAAACTATCACAGTATCACTATAAAGGATAACTAGAGAGCTGAAGTTTGCCTAATTAGGTAATTTTAAATGAAGTAAATATGAAAAATTGTATTTATGATAAATTGATAATTATGTAATTGTAATATAATTAAGCAAAGAAATTATAGTAGTCCTATTCAGATAGGGAAAAGGAAAGCCCTAGGGTGGCTACGAATTGCATATATAGATGTGATATTGTGAATATTGATTACAGAAAAAAAAGATGAAATTTCTCTCGAAAGTTCAGTTCTTGTTTTTTATTTTAATATGGTATCAGAGTTATGATAAGAGAGAAATAAAATTTGGAGAAACATTGGAAGGAGACAGTAGCAAATCAATCGGACATAACGGAAAGAGGTTTTCTACTAAAGAAAACAAGAATCGAAGAAGAAATATTTTGTCATATGATCTCATTACAAACAACAATCCGGGAATCATGATAGCACAAGTCCTATGGAAGGGAGAAAATTATGAGGAAGAGTTTAGACTATTAACGAACCACTAAGTTGAACTTAATCAAGAGTCAATATTCATTTTCTTAAGGTAAAAATGGTACATCATTCTACATTGTAGTATATATGTTAATGAAATTACGGTACCTCAAATTTCAATAACTCAAAATTCGATGCAGAAAATGATGGAAAAACCTCCCTTTTTGTAGCCACTTTATTTCCCTCCATTTTCCAATTCTCATAGACAAGACGACAACGACGCGAGGGAAGACCCATTCTGAGTTCTTTAATAGTTAGAAGTGTTTCTTATTATATGCACAAAAAATCACTTCTTCACCACCAATGAGCGAGAAATGCACTTTATTTTCCAATTCACACTACATCCTCTTCTTATAAGGCTTACCCTTAAAGAAACCCAACAAAAACCACATTTACACAAGCTATAACTACCGTCACAATAAATTGCGAGTTTTTGTTTCAACATTCCCAATTTGTAATTTGAAACCTCATAAATTGAAGATCAAAAGTAATTAATCAGATATCGCAAAAATTAAAATTTGAATAACGTGACAACTCACGAACTAATGGTTAAGAAAACACCAAACTAAATGTGTAGTCTACGTGTTAGTTCACCAATAAATTAGGCGTACAATTCACTATGCTTTTTGTACAACTAAAGAGTATAACTTTCATACACCCACGCAGTCTCAAACGGTCATTTTTAAATGATAAAAAAAAATTTAAAAAATGATTTACTTTGAAGAAAATTTGAGATATATTTTAATAAAAAACCTACTATAACAAAAATTACAAACTGTAATAAAAATATATGCCTTAATCTTTAAGTAATTTTGTTTACTAAGTATTAAAAATGAAATATAAATAATAAATGAGCCACAACACGTGCATAGCCATTAACCCCCCACAAAATGTTCCATCAGTTCTTTGTAATAAAATAGCGTCCGTCAAAATACCATCTGGATTACGATAACACACTATTCCTGATTTAAAAACACAAACATAATAATCAGAAGAAAAACAAAAATAATTAACCAAATGAAAAAAGCAGTATCCATTTCTTTTAGAATTTGAAAGAAAGAGCCTATTAAGAAAATATATTTAACTAAAACCAACGTCTCATTTTTTATCCAACCAAAGACATTTCAATAAGCAATTTTTTTATAAGAGACCTTCAGTATATACAAATACATAGAGAAAAATAATTATTTAATATTCTTAAATGACACAATACTTTTAATTAACCATTATCATTTATAAAACATAGAATTAGCTCTAGTCAATATGATGTTAGACATGTGTTTGCAATATATTGTCTTAGATGTTGTTGTAAAGCTTTATTTATTAATATGAAGATTTGAGTGGTTTAATTCAAAGTTCTAAAATATTTTGATGAAAGATATATATATATTGAGTGGTTTAATTCAAAGTTCCAAAATATTTTGTATAATTGTGTACCTCTTTTTATAATTTTCAATATTGTTTAAAGTGAAATAAAAGAATTGTTTTCTTAATTAGAGAGATTTTGGAGTCTATTTAATATATATATACACAACGATACTTTTCATAGTTACGATGTGTGACAACAATTCTAAAATTCGTATTTTATCTCTGATAAAGCCTTCTAAAATTGTCGTTGTATCCCACATATAGCCTAATGAAAATATACAATAATATCATTGTATATGCTAGCTTAATTTATTGAGTAAATTTTAGGTTTAGCAAACATAAAAAATCATATATGTATGTTATAGTTATAGTTTGCATAATTGCGTATTTCGGTATACATATACATAAAAACCTGTATTTGTATATTTTGGTATACATATACATAAAAATCTATATTTGTATATTTCGGTATACATATACATAAAAATTTGTATATGTATATGTAACTGTATTTTGTATATATGTTGTTTTGTTGTGATTTTCAGTCGTATATGTATATGTGTATTATATGTATTTAAATATAAATCTGTATATGTATATATAACTGTATTTTTGTATACAGAGAGATTTGTCTCTCGCTTTATACAAACACAAATTATACATTGTATTTTGTATAATCTGTGTTTGTATAAAACGAGAAAGAGAGAAAGGCAAAAGAGAACTGGGCAGGGGAAAATTTGTATTGTATAATTATAAGTGTATAGGACGAAGATATATGTATTTGCATGTGTATATATAATTTTCTCTCGCTTTACACAAACAGAAACGCAATTTATACATTTGTGTTTATATAAAGTGAGAGAGGCGAGGGAGAGATTGGCGAGAGTGGCGAGCGATATTCGCTAGGGAGAGAGGCGAATGACAACTGTTTGCTACGGGTACCGTGGTCATAGCATTTAATTTGAATTAATAGTTTGCTATTTTATACAATTTTCCCTAATTTATTTGACTATACGGTATCTATTTGCTGAATCTAGTTGTATCAAACACATTCTTATTTATTTTGATACAATTATTGTAAGGTAAGGCTTTTTAATCAAATATAACATTCGCTTGACCAATTTTGTTGGATACATTTCCTCAATTTTATTATTGAATACATCGATACAACCCAAAATATTACAACTGCAACTTAGAAATGACTAAATTTTGAGGCAAATATTCTGAAAAAAAATCCAACCCATAGCATGTGTTGTCCATTAATCCACATCTCCATTAAAGACTTTATGAAATATTGAACACTGAAATTGGTATTTTGATTTCGCAAAAATTGTTAAAAGATTTCAATTGGGGTGTGTCTTAATTAATTTAGTTATAATATTTGTCACGTGGAGAGTCAAGATTGATCGCGAGTTATTGAGCTTCAAAGGTTAAAGTTTAGTCAGCCAATTTGATTATACACAGTATATGTAACCAACTAAGAGAACAAAAAATACATTGAATTTGCATGTTATCTTCATACCCAAAGTTCTTCTCCTTCTTCCCAATTTCTTCATTCTCAATCTCTTCTATTCTTCTTCCATTTCTGTAGATCTATCGAGCTTTGGAGCTACTATTCAACTTTCCCATTTTCTGTTATTCTTGTTATTAGCTTAGCTTGTATTTCAATTTAGTTACCAATATAATAAAAAATCATCCCGAATAATACTTTGTTAGTTCAAATACGTTTGAGATCATTACACCTATTCGGACATGGAAAGGGGAAGCCCTAGAGTGGCTATGAATTCTATATATGGATGTGCTATTGTGAATACTAAATAATAGAAAAAGGAAGAGAAAATTTCTCTCGAAAACTTAAAAAATGAATTTAAAATTAATTTTTTCACTTTCGTTAATGGAAAATGATATATATATATATATATATATATATATAAGTCATTTGTGTAACAGTAAAGGTATCTATGAGCCATTTCTATAACGAAGGATATATCAAACAGTAAATGATAAAGTTCAGAAAAATATCAATCTTTCCCCCTATAAAAAAAAATACCCCACGCGAGAAGTAAAAAGGAATAATATATATATCAAACATATATATGACATAATACAATGTCTATATAGATACCTTTCTGATCCTTTTGAATAAGATCAAGTGATGAGTATTTAGTATTTATAGGGACAAGGTACATAGCATTTAGCAACAAAAACTCTTGACCAAACCAATGTCAACTTGTAAACCTTAACATTAATCTTCCTCTTTGAAAATTCCTCACCAACTCCAAGAGATACAGACATGGCCATCTTACTAATTTTTTTTAAAAACTTCTTCAACAAATCCTTGAAACTCATGTTCCTTCTGGTAAAATGATAGCTATTGAGAAATACCCTTCTAGACTGTGAATATTCATAATCTCCGATATTATAGTAAACTCCATTGATTGATCTAAAGCTTTCACTCTTCACAAAATCAGAAGGGAAAATTGGGGAGACTCTTGTACTATGAATTGAATTGCAAGTGCTCATCCAATTAGCCATAGTGTTCATGCATGGAAAGGAGTACACTGTGTGTGTATGTGTGTTTAATTTGTTTGGTTTTATAGTTTGTATGAAAGTAAATGATTACAACATCATGTGAGAGTTTCTTGAGTAGTTGACCTAAGCTGCTTGTTGTATACTAGGTTTGGTAGCTTTTGTTGCACCCATTAATTTTCTACCAATAACTTGGAGCTTAGACTAATGAATAACCACTTACTATATTGAACTTAGAGTCAATATTCATTATCTTTAGGTAAAAGGGTACATCACTCTATATTTTTTGAGACTGAGGTACATCACTCTATATTGTATCATGTTATCTACATATAACAAAAGTTGTGGATTTATCAAAATAGGTAAAGAAACTGAGGATGTTACATATCATTTAGCAAAATCCTAGTTCTTTTCATTATACTCATGATGCAGGCTAACAGATTGGATCACCGCGAATTTCATATTTTACGTAATATACTTGAGGAAAATGATCGTTCCATTTAAGAGTCACAGATTTCAAAGAAAGAACTGATATCATAAGTCCAGTGCCAATGGTGAGAAGTAAATGTGCCCTTAAAACATATGTTGCATAACCAACAAAACGAAGGCCATATGAGAAAGAAAAGCTGCATCAAATGCAACTGATTTAATTCTTTATTTCAAAATTCAAAACGACACACAGTTTACTTCCATGTCTTTCGGTTGATAAAACCATGATTGATCAAGAATAAAGGTCAGTGATGACCACCACCACCACCACCATCTACACCTTCCTTTTTCTTTTGTGAAGCAGCTCTCAATTGGCGCTGCTCCTCTTTGTAGATTCGGTTCCTACGTTGATACTGCAGTGAAGGAAACAACAACCGTGTAACTAAACAGTACAATGAAAAGTACCAGAACGTTTTATGAATATATTTGAGCAATCATTTTCTAAATGTTTTTGAGAAATGAGAACTGCACAGAATTTTACCACATCAGAAATGACAACATGGATTGAATAAGTCATGATTGACAGCTCAAACAAGAGGAAAGAGAAGAGGGAAAGGACCATCGACATAAGCCAACAGTAGAGGAACAGAGTAGAGAAAGAAATATCAACAGTGTAACATATCAACAGTAGAGGAATTCTATACAGTTTGTCCCTCTGTCCCAGGAAAATGATGAGCTTAAGGGCACCGGTACACCACATGAGCCCTATAAGTTCATGCATCTCAAGGTTTCAATATCTCTTAATCTTCAGTTGTTACATATATAAAGGTCTAAGCTCTGCAGTTTTTTGGTGGTTTGATCTATCGTTAGACAAACTTAATATAAAAAAAATTCCTTAAGAGTTAGGAAAATTTAGGGATTTCCTGATTCTACAACAAAGATTATAGGGCCAATTTGGGCTTATTTTGTTGTTAAATCGGAAGGGAAATCAATCAAATTTAATGAGTTCTAATCAATCAAAAAGCATTATCCTGGACATGACCAATAACATTAACACAAGCAGAATAAGTAGGACAGTATATTGGTGTACCCAAGGGTGTGGCCTACTGGTCAATGAAGTAGTTGAGAACCCCGAGGTCTCGGGTTCAAAACTCGGGTAGGACAAAAAAAACACTAGGTGATTCTTCCCATCTGTCCTAGCCTTGGTGGATAGAGTTGCCTGGTACCTGTTGGTACCTGTTGCTTGTGGAAGGTGACAGGTATCCCGTAGAATTAGTCGAAGTGCGAAAGTTGGCCCAGACACCGTGGTCATAAAGAAAAAAGTATATTGGTAGTCTAGGTAGAATCTAAGTAGAATTAAGAGGTGCAAAGGATCCAAACAAGCTTGATCTACAAATTGTGAAGACTGAAAACCAAAGTAACATACAGAGTTTGAAATGTATCAGTAGATTAGTAGTCCAAGAATCTAGGGTAGAGCGCTGAAGTGTCCGAATAAGATGAAAAGAAGAGGACTAGGAAGCACAAACACAATACCTAATTACTATTTCTCTGAGAATTGGTAACATAGACATAATACCTAATTTAACATATTGAAGTCAGAAGACACTCACACGCCCTGGAAAATGTCTGACATAGATGTTTCTTTTTTATAGTTTATTCTTTCAACAGGCAAAGCCTATTCTTGGTTATCAATGGGACTTTGCTCCAAATTCGACCTAATTGGAAGGAACATAGACACTAGACAGATAGCAACACTCACAATTTTCCCCAAATATAATTTCACAAAATGTTACGACATGCAACTAGCAAGTCCATATACTGGAGCATTTTCTAATTGCATCATCTGATTATAAATGGAAATACATTAGTCCCTAAAACATCATAATTAGTCAAACGAAGAGGATTCTACAAAATTCATGCATCTATATGTGACAAAGACGAGCAGATGAGGATTTTATAAACAGGGAGGAAAGATGTCACTTTCAGTTGAGCAGAGAGAAGTATTGCCCATTGAAATTAATGATTAAGACGAGCACAGGATGATTGTATAAACAGGGAGGAAATATATCACTTTTAGTTGAGAAGAGAGAAGTACTGTCCATTGAGATTATTAAATACTTCCATCACATTCTTTCCTTTGTTTTCTTTGCTTTCTTTTTTTTTTTTTTGGGAGGGGGGGGGTCGAATTAAATGCCAGAGTTTTTCTATATACAAATATGTGATTGCTCAAGGTCAGGGATTAGCAAATCCTGACTTTGAGAACAGAGATTATAATTAATTTGGCACCATCACAGTAGAGGTACCTTCCTCACTCAACTAATGCAATTAAGTCTAAGAAAGCACAGTTTCCTAGATGTAGGTAAATTCTTGCAGCAGCTAAACTTGGAAAAGGCTTCCATCATTTACTTCACTTATCAACATATTAGATAATTAAGCATGTATTAATACAACAAGTAGTATATGAGCTACACAAACTGAAATGTGTACTCCCCAACACGGAAAATGGAAAGAGGGTTTGCTACTTCACTGGGTGACATCTATAAACAGCTATTGCAGCTTCTGTCCTACTACTTCATCAATTAATAATATAATTCCTCCATCAACTAATGAGGTTTATACATCTCCTCAGGACCATAAAACACCTAGCCTTAAGCCCCCAACTTATGAGAAAAATCTCAGCAGCAGCTTGAGGCACTCCCAAGAGAAAAAATAATAATGCTTCTAAGAAGAGTAGATAGTAATGCTGATAGTGACGAGGAGATCAATTAATGAAAGAGCCAAAATCAAATAAGAGGAGAAAATAGCAGTATAAATCAAGATTCGGCTATTTCTAAGATTCCATAAAAAAATTAGCTGCTGTAATGTTTTCTACTTATATAGGACAAGAGTCAATGAACACAAGGTGCTTAACCACAGCTGTTCCAGTTCAGTCCTTGTAAAATGAATGCTCTCATTTCCTACTTACAGCAATGTCTTTGCTTTCATGGCTTCTCTAACAAATCACTTGAAAGACCCTAAATTTTTATTTTTATTTTCTATAAGAATGAAAGACCCTAAATAAGACGAATCAAAGAGGTATGTCCAGGTATAACTTTTTTATCAAAAAATAAGTCCAGGTACAACTATAAAATGGACAAAGGATGGAAATTCACATCTGTTCTACAAAGAATGAGAAAATATCTGTAATCTAAAGGTCTTTTGAGACAATTTCCCTCCATTAATTTAGGTCTATCTCGTCTTATTTTAAGACCTTCAATCAGCACAGTATATCATTTATAGATCTCTTATCACATGAAAAGGCTTCAGAGCACCTACTTGCATTTAAGTCCTGCTTAGCTGCATAATGCGTTTGATATGATCCAAAAAATGAAAAGATCTAGCAGATATATAATGTGGCATGCTGGTAGGCCAAATTTTATCATCGACGGTAACCATCAATTTCCCCCAAATAGAGCTTAAAGGGAACCAGTGAAACTACTCCATTATAACTAGTTCAAAGTAACAGCCATCTGATATAAACCAAGTACAAGATCAATTGGCATTTGGACATGATTTGGTTGGAATTTGAAAGGGAAAGAAGAGTAAGTTGAAATTGAAAAAGGATATTTGGAAGTTGAAGTAGTGATTGGACATGAAATTCACTTGGAAAAAAGTTGACATTTTGTAAGTGAATACTCTCCTCAAACTTTGAGGTCTCTATTTCAAGTTTGAAATAATGAAGCAGACTGATAAACAGACCTTTATTTGTAATTAAAATTTAAACATTTGAAATCATATCCATGCATACTTGGTATATCAGTCATGATGCCTGGCCACTTGACATCAGCCATATGCATATTTGGTCAATTTTCCAATAGGTTGACTAACAAATACCCACTTTCTCCACTTCCCATATGATTCATCAGATGTAGGATTTTTCTTGACATAAGAACATAATCTTTATAAATATATCTATTCCTTGGTATTCCAAGATATGCAGTACAAGTATAAATGAATGCTATATCTGGAGGTCCTCCACTATACATGGCCAAGCAATCTCAGCAATCTTTCCTATTTTATGTGCTACTTGAACTATCTTTCTGGTGTGTTGTTTCTAATCTTGTATGATCTTTTTGATGAAATCTCGTATGATCTTGCTGACTGCATATCCATCTTAACATGAACATTTCTATGTTACTTGTTTTATTGATAAGTTGACACTTCAAGGACCAATATTCACTACCATATATGATATAAATTGTTAGTCTCAACCATTCCACAGAAGTTACCTTGACTTTATTAGGTATCTTTCTATCACATTGTAATCGTGTAGCACCTCCTCCACTTCAACCATCCTAGTTTCATCATATGTGATATATCTTCATCTATCATGTCGTTCTCCTGTAAGGCTAGACTCAAATATCTAAATTATTAGCATTTAGGAAATATAATCTCGCCCAATCCCACTTTACTTTTGTTCTTCTTATGAGGACAAAACTTACAGTATTGTCGGCATGTATACTATATTACTTCAACAAACCTTGCATTCCAAAATTGTTTCTTTGTAGTTCCAGCTAATCATTAACACTGTCACTTACATTGTCAATTTACAAAATGCGGTAATTCATCAATAACTATAGTGACTAGTAAGATATCAAGACAGCTTTCTGGTGTAATGCATAAGCCCTCTTTATCTCCTCCTACAGCTCCCACACTTGTAAGCACACCAAATTCAGCTTAGAATCACATACATTTAAAGTTGGAGGGAATGAAAAAACCCATACTCTGAGGGAATTTAAATCTGAGAAGCTTTTATTGGAAACTCCACAGAATAGGATGTTCAATCACTTGAAATATTTACACACCGGTATCAAATATCAAAAAAACCCTAACTATCCTAAATACAGCTGAGGACAAGTTGCCTAAACGAAATGCTGACTTGTTTAGATCTTCAGGATAAGGGCGATTTAAGCAAAGGTGAAAATATTCAAAAGATCGGAATCAAATGAATCGAAATGCTTACCTCTTTGGAATGATGAAGACACTCGAAGTAGTCTTCTCTAAGAAGGACACAGTCCTTGGGCTCCCTGCATCGAGACATACACTCACTGAAATCCATCCAGAAATCATAACATCGTCCTTTGTTCCCTGTAATTCCCCATCCAGACGCCATTGGAGTAAACTCTTTCTTCTTCCTCTGCTATGGAAATTGGTGAATTGCGATCAGAATCGGATGTTAAGGGCTAAAGCGGATCCACATTTGGGCCAAGACCCAACATCTTCTACAAATTCAGGCCCAAATATTTGTACACAAGGCAAGTTTCACTCGTCTGACCATTGGCCAAAAATAATTACATTCGTTGGTCAAATATATTTAAGAAAATAAATCTACGTTATTATGTGTAAACTATAAAATAATATACCAAATTATCATTTTTCGGTTATTATCCTGGTGGCGGATATGTAATGTAACAAATCCTTATTAAAATTGAAAAAAATTGATAAATAGTTATTGTCATGTTGTAATTATAAATTTTTGATGTTATCATGGAGTTTTACTTATAGAAATTGAAGCTCTAAGATAATGATGTGACACTAACCCACACTATTAAACGTAAAAAATAATTTGGATTTTTTTAGGCCGCTTGTTAATAGTTATCCATTATTTGAAATAATTGAAAAATAATCACTTTTAAAACAAAAATATTTGTATAAAGTTTCTACAATTGAAATTTCAGTATAAAGTACTACTTTTAAATTTTAAATTCAAACTCGAGAAAAAAATGAAAGTTAAATATATATAATCTTTTATTTTCTTTTCTTCTTCTGTTTTTTTTGTGCAAATATTGAAGTTGTTTTGATTATTTTCTTGGCCCTGAGGTAGGTTATGTAGGCGATAATTGTTCATAGGTGGATTGGATATAAAACGATTACCACTTGTAGGCTTTTTCACTGACTAGGCCTATTGTGAATATGATGTAAGTGAACATCAAAAAGCTGATAGATGGTGAGACAAGAAGCCCATCTAATAAAATTCAATTTTTGTTTCCCAATTCATAACCAATATGAGTTCAAAGTTTCTTTCATAACTCGTGGAACTTCTTCGAGGAAAGAAAAGGACCGCCTTTGATGGAAAAGAAGAATTGAACTTGCTAGGCCTTCAGTCCTCCCCTCCCT
>JAJOOH010022880.1:0-36586 GCA_029582605.1 Solanum gracilifrons
ATATAAAGTACTATATATCACAATAATTAACAATTATTTGACACTTTAAATTCTATCAATACCATATAAATTAGGATAAAAAGAGTAACATATAATATTTAAATATATTTTAAAATAATATAAGTAATACTATAAATTACAATAATTAACAACTTAATTATTTAAAAGTTATATAAAAAGTTTGATTGACTCTCTAAATTCTATCGGTACCACATAAAATGGATTAGATGATAAACATCTATTGTTTGAAATTGACGAATACAATAATTAACAAAAAAAATCGCTCGACTCCAAAAATCTATCAATTAATGCCACATAAATTGGGACATGGGAAGTAACATATACTATTTAAAAATTAAGTTAAAAATGTACTATAAAATACAATAATTAACAACTTAATATTTTGAAGAGACATATAAAAAATGGTTAATTTTTGAAATCCTACATGTGCCACATAAATATCGGAACAAAGAGAATAATAAATATTATTTTCAAAATTATGTAAATTACTATAAATCATAATAACTAGCAATTTAAAATATTTTTAAAATCATATAAAAATTTCAATAGGTTCTCCAATTTTATAATATCACATAAATTAAATATATATATATTGTACCCCATGCTGGCACGGGGTCCTGTATCTAGTATATATATATTGATTAGAATTTTTTTTGAGTAATTTGAATTGTAAAAAGTGAAATATTTATATAATTTTTTTAAACTTACAAATTCCAAAATTAAGTTAAATTTAGGACTAAACATGTTTTTCAAAGTTAACTAAGAAAAAAAGGAAATATTTTTAGAGAAATCATAATTTTCTACGGTATAGAAGTAAAATTTGCCTATTTCCTTGTATTGATAGGGTATTGTAAGCAGGTACTCATCTCATCCGTGGCAACAAAACGCAGCCGAGAGAAAGCAATCCAGAAAGAGAAAGCAAAAAGCAGCAGAAAAATGGCTTCTAACGCAGCTGCACCGTTTTGGAGGTCGGCAGGCATGACTTACATAACATACTCAAACCTATGCGCGAACCTGGTCAGAAACTGCCTTAAAGAGCCTTACAAGTCCGAAGCTTTGAGCCGTGAGAAGGTCCATTACACCATCTCCAAATGGGCTGATGGCAAGCCTCAGAAACCGAGTAAGCGATCTATCTGTTTCCTTTATCCCCCTTTCGATCAGGAAACTCAAAGTTCAGATCTTTGGTTTCCCCTTATTTTGTGTATCAATTCATGTTAATGTTTCAGTAATTGCTTTTATTACTATTCTTCGGATGCTGTTATTAGTGATGGGAATTTCGTTGCAGGGAGTCGTAAATGAATTGAACTTGCAAATATGTTGTGTTCGGTTTTTCTTTTGAGTGGTTAATAGGTGGCATTAATAAATCTAGGGTTTTATGTTCATATGAGATTCTTCTTCATATAATTAACTTTGTTTGGTTTCTGCGGGAGTTGTTCTCTAAATAGTTCTATTAATCAATCAAAGATTTTTCTCCATCTCCTAGACATGAAAATGTTCTAAATGAACTCTACTCCTGACTAAATAGATAACCAATGAGTTGAAATGAAAGCGATCTTATTAGTTTATCTACCTCTTTTAGGTGGACTGTGGAAGCTTTATTCTGTCTTGCATGTCGATATCCACTAAAGCATGGCATGCTTGATAATTAACTTGGGGAGATTTTGTGGTGCTGAGAATCATTTAGAATTTTCAGATGATCTCTGTGCTGTTTGCCCGACTAAATTGCTCGTTTGAACTCATTCACTGCCAACAAATATTCCGTGATGTACTTGCTAGTGTTGATCATTTGTTTAATACTGTCTACTGGCTTGTGTACTCTTCCTGTGCTCTTTCTTGCTTATTCTCCTCTTCTAAAAAGATAATATATACCCTTTGGGGTGGCCCGGTGGTTTGGGCTTGAGACTTTCATGTTGGAGGCCTCAAGTTCGAAACCCCTTGCCAGCTAAAGCACGGGCTTGCCTAGTGCGGGTTACCTCTCCTGTGTGGTTTGCAAGGTATTGCATAGGAGCGGGGGTTTTACCTTGTGCGCATCCAAAGGGTGGGTTTCCCTTGTCATTAAAAAAAAAGAAGATAATATGTACTCACTTCTAATCGCTGCCTGATATCAGTTCATACATTTCATCATATCTATACATTTGTATTCTTATCATTTTATGTTGAAATGTTTCATAACATAATTTGTTTCTTCTCATTTTCCTATTTTTCATAATACAAGGTCTAACGGGAATTTGAATGGTAGTTGGACTCATTAAGAGAAATAGAAAGAAGTGGAGGATCATTATGATGACACCCTGGGCCACTGCTGATTGATATTAATGTACATGATTAATGTACATAGATGCTTATGTTTGTGTTTATACATGCTCTTTAATTGGAATAGCTCTCACAAATGTTAAAAGTCATAAACAAATGAATAGTGGTAAATAGGAATTTAGCTTTTTTGTGTCTCCTTTGTATCTTTAAGAAATGCCATGTTTGCCTTATCATGTGATGTATGCACTTTTGAAAACATTAGTTCCATATATCTACATACCTTTTTTTATGTTTTAGATGAGCGGATGGGGGCATGGAGGATGTTTTCTTCTCTGTTGTCTTATCACCATTGCAGGCTGTGCTTTTTGTTTACTGATAAACATTTCTGCTGGTTTTTGAACAGCCACCCGCTCAGATTCTCCTGAAGAATGAGAACAAGGTTGGATCTCAGGCTTTATTTCTTCTCTCAACTGAATTTTGTACTGTGCTGGAATTTTGTATGGTGCACGTCTGGTGGAACTTGCATAAAACATTGATATGCTAATAATATAACCGATAGACCTTGATTTATACTTGTTGGATGGAGTTGTGATAATTTTTATTTTTAGAACCTGCTGCTGTTGTCATGTGACTTATTTTCAGTTTTCATAGGAAACTCAGCTATCATAATGTATCAATCCCATTGTTCACCTGGTTAATTTTATCATTGAGTCTTTGAAGACCGTCTTGGAACATAACACACAAAATAACCACCTTGGTCATCTAAGCTAACTTGTGAGTTGCTTCCTATGTTCCAAGTTAATATAAAAGGAGTAAGAAGGAACCAGAGGGTTGAGTAGAATTGTTTTATGCTTTATCTCAATTGAGTTTGAACTAAAAGCCTAAAACAATGAACAAATTACCAATACAACTTGCATCCCAGAATGTTTTTTCGAAACCAAATCTTCTAACTTTAATGCTAGCGGCACCTTAAAATTCATGGCTTGAAGTTTGACCTCTTTTCTTTGTTCACTACTCCAATACAATGCTTTGGAAATAAGTTTGAGGTTTGATGGAATATGTTAATGCACGGACCCGAGGGATTTGGCGTCTAGTTGAAAGTAGCGTTATCAAAATAAAAATACACAAAAAAGTTCTAAGGTCCATTGGGGTTTTAAGCCAAATCACATATAAAACATAGGCTTGAATGAAAAGAGCAAATGGAGAAACAATACAAATATATATGTTTAGTTCAAGGCAAATAATTATAAGCATGAATAACAATTATATGGAAAAAAATTGAAATGAATTATGATAAAGTGAATTATCAATCGTTTGGTGTCGTGTCTTCAGGAGATGCTCATCGGTGAGGAAAAATATGTCTTAGAACCTTGATGACGACACTAAAGAGCACATGGCTCGTTTGGTACGAGGTATAAAGGATAACTAGTCTCGTGATTAATTCTAGGGTGAATTTATCCTATCTTTGTTTGGGTGTAGTGTTATTTTTATCCATCATTGAGGGTGAGATAACAATCTTGGGATAACTTATTAACCAACCAAACGAGCCCTAATTGAGGCAAAACACTTGACATGTTTTGTGGTTCGCTTCAGGGCTTAAACGCGCCTTTGACAACACACTAGTGGAAAGGTAATTTGTAATATATATTACATTAAATAATAAGAGGTAATTTTTTAATGATGTATGGTAAAATTGTCAATCAACTATTTAAGAGTAATTTCGTAAATCAACTTTCAACTATGGGGTTTTCTACTTTTAGAATAAGTATGATGATGTAGTTTATAGCCACCAAATGGTCAATGAATGTTTTAGATCAGAATGTTGCCACATAAATTGGTACACAGGGAATGCAGTAATACAATAGGTGACAACCATCCAAGGTTAAATCCATCAGATCTAGTTCTGAAGCTGCCTCTTGATGCAAAAATCAAGGCAAGAGTTACAAAGTTAAAATGTCTCTGTAATGGTTTCATTAGCTGAAGTTGCAGGTTCTGTTATAGAGAACCCTTCATCTGCAGGGGATGCTCCTAGGCCATCAGAGATTCTGATTTCTAGGCTTTGCAAAGGGAGATCGGGCAATATTTCAGGGGAAGCTTCACTTGCTACGAACAGTATTGTAGACGTTTGGCTTTCTTCATTGGCTTCTGGCTTTTCTGACTTAGAATTAGAGTTATCTTTTTCTTCATCAAAGACTTTTGCTATTGCAGCAAGCCTTTTCTGTATTTAATCATCAGTGGCTAAGATTTCTCTATTCTGATAAAGGAAAATGAAGAAGAATATGAGAAGAGCGGAGCCTGCTGATACACCAACTATGAGAAAAAGGCCCTTAAAACTATCTAGTGTGAGACTTTCAGATGTCCCATCGTTCTGTGGACAATCTGTGTCATTTCTAGAGTATTTCTGTATACCGTTTTTCGTAAACTGTCCTCCCTCATTCACCTTCAAGACTGCGGTAGAGACGTCAGGTACCAAATGCGAGTCTTTTGGAAATGCCTACAAGAAATTGTGGAGAAAAAGTGAATTAGATTGGGTGAAGTAGTATAACTTCAGTTATGAAACCTTTCCAGTTAAAGATTCAGAGAGAATCTTACTAGTCCAATGTCTTTAGTCTTGTAAGTTTGACCAACCATAATATACTTCCTGCAGTATTTGTTGAGGAAGAGTGTGAGATAAGGTAGTTCATCAATAATTGCAGCAACACCTCCATTTTTACTTCCTCTTGAGAGCGCATCATTGTACTCTTCCAATGTGCTATAACTTCTTAACTTGGAGCTGTCAAATTGCATGTGCAGCAAGAAGTTTACAACAAAGGAACCTTCTTGGTACCCAACATATTCTCCATTCTTGATGAGATCATTAAGGTTTGTTATAGTAGGTTTAAGCTGTTGCACTGTTAACATAGATGTTAAGCTGGCTGTATAACTTGATGTCAGCACCATAACCACGAAAACCCATACAATCAACACAAATCTTGTTAAGTTACTTGTTACCCTCTCTCCTGCAACAACCAGCCATACATATGATATGTTGAGAAACAATGAGAAATCTTAAAGCTTCCTTTAAGTTAGACTGTTAGAGACTTACTATGAGCAAAAACGAGAGTTGAGAAAGAAAACCAGAATATCATCCCAACTTGCTTGTGTTTGGGTCCTCGAAACTCTTTGTTTACACGATGTTCGAGTACCCAAACCACAAAACCAATGAAGACGAAGAAAGCTCCAGTTGTTATCCAGAGCTCGCTCTTTAGAGGTTTCAAGAAAATCCAAATATTCTTTCTATCATCATCCTTAACTGGCACAACTGTGGCAATACCCGACTCTGAAAAAGGTAATGCAAAGTCCACATAATCAGATTGTTTTGCGAAAATGGCCAAATCACCTACGACTGCATCATATTCCTGGTTCAAGGCAAACAATGATTATTGCACTATTAATGGTTGGTCTTCCTCAGTCAGAGCAAAAGTAGAAAGTAGAGAAGAATCCCCAGAAAGGAGCATGTAAGGTATTTGACCAAAGAGGTCATTTTACACAAGGATTTGGTATTACCGTGTAATAAAGATGATCATAGTCTGGGGAGGTGGGGCTATCTGGTATCAGAATTGGAATAAACTCGTAAGGGACAGAATATGGTAAATATTGGATGACTTCGTTGAAGAAATCTACACATAAACCAGCTGCAACTTGTGCTTGTGTTTTTGAATCTCTTTTTATTATAAAGAATTCGTTCGTCTGTCCACTGACAGGAACTCCAACCCTTAGCTTCTTCCCACTTGTAAATACTATCCAGCCTCTTGGAACTATAATAGATTCACCGGGCCAAATGATGGCCCCTAGTTGCTTATTATTAGTTTTAGCTGTTTCACCATTCATCTTCTGTTTGTACGAAATGCCATCCTTCTCTGTCCAAAATCCAACGCTTCTCTGTCCTGTCCCAATAATATTCACAATCTGATATGGGGAAGGATGCAATTCTCCATTAGCGAAGAAGAAATCACCACTTAGACCTTTTTTTAGTGTTGTGTTTTGCATAGAGTGAATGAGCAGAGACCCCAATTCTGAAGTTCCAAGTGTGTCCAAGTCTGTTAAGTTCTTTCTAGTGTCTGCTTTCTTGAATTTTGGAATGGCAGTGCCACCAACCTTTTCTACTGCTTTTGTTAATGCTGTGATGCCATCATATGCCCATAGCCCAAAAACATTGAGTTCAACTGGGTCCTTGTCTGGATACTCTTGACAGAATCTCTTTCTCCATCTCTTGGTGAACATGTCAAGCTCTTTTGATCTTGGAACATAAGGTTTTATACCTAGAACACCTTGCATTGATGACTCAATGACTGAGTGATCTACTGAGTCCAGAAAACTCGTTAGCACATCTGTGATGATCCATGCATATCCACTGCTCATCATCCCAGCTTCTTTGGCCTTGAGGAAAAGGCGTGAGGCAAGATATGGTTGTAAGTGCACAATGAACACTGTGGTTTGCTTTGTTTTCAAATTGTGCAACTCCTTGAGGATTTGATCATCACTGGCTGAAGGAGAAATAGCACTTTTATAGGGGACTAAAGTGTTGATTTCCAGTAAGGCATCAGTCAGATGTGGAACTATCCCAGTTCCAATGGAGCTATCCTCGTGGATGATTACAACCTTCGTCCAATTATAGTTTTTAACAATTGCTGCAATGGCTTTAGTCTGGCTGGAAGAAGGAGGTGCTCCTCTGATGAAGAAGGGATTTTCCTTGACAGAAAGTGAAGGACTTGTTGCTGGAGATATGATGGGAACTTTTGCTCTGTTCCCCAAGTCAATCACAAAATCAGTTTGTGTAGACATTTGTGGCCCAAAGATAGCTTGTACTTGGACATCTTTTAGCAAGTATATTGCTGCGTATACACAATCAGACTATAAGAAATCGTTCCAAAGTGAAAAACAGACGAAAAGAGAGAATGATATGCTCGTTTAACAGAAGTAAATCATGGATCAGAATATACCAGCGGATGCTGCTTCAACATCATCTTTCTCGGAATCCCTCAAGTGGGGTACTATCCTAGTGGCAGTACGACTAGCGGCAGCATGGTAATCTTCAATTGCTAGTAAAATACATGTGTGCATTACTTTTGCCACATCTGTTTCCATATCAAGAATTATACCCACATCCACCTTTCCAGCACTAGTGTTATTATCTTCACCTCTTATTGGCATTATGTAGTGACAAAAGCTAATGATAGACACAAGTTGAATGAATAGAACTAGGAAATGGCATCTTGGATTTCTCATTTGAAAAACTCTGGTAGAAAGTAGTCTGAGAGTTAGGCAAGGAGTTGTGCTTGTGCAAGTAACGATATTCTGTACAGAATCAGTGAATCTGCTATACTTCAATCAGTAAAGACCTTGACTTGTATGTGTTACCTTTGTCAAAAAAAAAAAAGACCTTGACTTGTATGGGTCCAAACCATTATTAATGTAGACAGAATGAGCAAAGTTGAAGTTTTCAACTAAGAGAATAGTTGAAGTCTATGCTTCTTTTCTCTGGCTGCTAAACTTTTGAACGTGTCTTTATTATATACACCATGATTAGTGCCGGCAAAATGAGCCCATATTTTGGTAATTCACCCATCTGCCTATATTTTAATGGGTTGGGTGAGTGACTTTTTGCATGGGTAAAATATGAATTAGCCAAATGAATTAAGCTTCTAATTTTTATTTACTCAAAATTCATGATATCACTAAAAATATTGTAACTTCTCTTCCTTTTTATGTTCTATAGAACTAGTTATTTTTCTTTATAATTGAAAAGGTAAAGTCTTTGGCCCTCCAAAAATATATATTTTAAATGTACATTTCTTTTGTTAATTATAATTATATTTTTTTATTTGTTTAATTTTATATTGGATAATAAACAATAGTGTAAAATAAGCAAATCATGTATTAGTGTTCACATTGCTTAAAGTGCATTAATCATGTTTTAGTCCTAAAATACAAATATTCATTTACTTTGAAATTAAAAATATTTTCCCCTTGTTATTACATAAATTTATTTTATATTGAAAAGTTATAGGATTTTTTTTTTTTGACTTTTATGTTACAATAAAACTAAATGAAGTATTTTCAACATTTTTCATATAAAAAGAGACTAAAAGTATTTTCTCCAAGTTGAATTCTTAAGTAGAGTACTATTTACTCATGAAAATATGGGTAAACTAGTATTTTACCCAGCTCATTTGTTACCCAATCCATTTTTACCTATATCAATTATGAACGGGTTGAATTATTATCCATTTTAGATTTACCCATTTTCAACTTGCTCAAATTTGATCCAACCCGTCCATTTGCTACCACTAACCATGATTGATTAAAAACTTGTGGCTAAATATTAACCAAGTAGTACAAGCTATTGTCTCTCAGCTTATCTTCTAATTGAGATTTTAAGGCCATTACGTTCAAAGACCGATCCTGAATTTAAGTTATATGGTTTCAATATTTGAGACATATCATTGAACCCATTACGTATTTAAAATTATGGGTTCATAATTACTATTTATTTCAATTTTAGAGATTTCTTACACATAAATTTGTGCACTGCATAAAAAATACTGGATTTAGATGAACTCAATACAAAAGAGCTATATCCGTCTCAGACTATGTAGCATATATAACGTGGTTTTTATCTTACACGTTCTCAGTAAATTGTTTGCACATCAAGCAGAGAGGTAAATACTTACTTCCATCGGATTATACACCAAATAATTCTAGTTATCTTGATTAAGTGATTTAACGAAGTAATAATGTATACACTGCATCAATATTAGATAAAATGTTGAAATGAACTTATACATTAACTGGTTTTCTTTACATGAAAGGAACGACTAAGCGGTGAGTTTCCAACAGCAGAAAAGAGGAGGATGGCGTGTAAGCAACCTTAATCCTACCTTGTTCCATAGATCTTTGGCTCAAGTAAAACATATTAGAAATTATGAAAAGCAAATACAGTAATTTCAACACTAGTAAATTAGAAGAATTTCAACGAATATTAAATTCTTAACTCATAATTACAGAAATGCAATGAATTCAATCTTAAGAACTTGAACTTTGAACCCATCATATCTAAATTCTGGCAAAGAGGGACAAAGTTATAATGCCATCTGGTCTAACTAACCCTATTAGCTCATCTCTTGTATGGCCCTATGCAATCTCTCTTCAATTGTCGCGGTAACGATTTCATGAACTGGAGTTCCAGGTTCTGTTATAGAGAACCCTTCAGCAGTAGGGGATGCTCCTAGCCTGTCGGAAATTCTGATATCTAGGCTTTGCAAAGGAAGGTCAGGCAATACTTCGGGGAAAGCTTCACTTTCTGCAAACAGTGTAGTTGTTTGGCTTTCATTCCCTTCAGATGGATTTACCGGCATAGAATTAGAGTTGTCTTTCTCTTCATCAAAAACTTTTGCTATTGCAGAAAGCTTTTTCCATACTGAATCATCAGTGGCTAGGATTTCTCTGTTCTGATAAAGGAAGCTGAGGAAGAATAAGAGAAGAGCGGAACCTGCTGATACACCAGCTATAACGAAAAGGCCCTTAAAACTATCCAGCGTGAGACTATCAGATGTTATAGACATTCCATCTATCCGTGGACAATCTGTTTCATTCCCAAACCATTTCTGTATTATGTTATTCATAAACTCTCCCTCCATCACCTTCAAGACTGCTCTTGATACATCAGGTACCAACGGTGACCCTTTTGGAAATGCCTGTACAAAGTTGCGGGAAAATAAAAGATTAGATTGAGTGAAATACCGTGGATAGTATAGTTTCACTTACGGAACATTTCCAGATACAGAGAGAATCTTACGAATCCAAAGCCAGCAGTCTTGTAAGTTGGACCAACCATAATATACTTTCTGCAGTATTTGTTGAGGAAGAGTCTGAGATAAGGTAGTTCATCAACAATTGCACCTACACCTCCGTTTTTACTTCCTCTTGAGAGGGCATCGTTATACTCTTCCAATGTGCTATAACTTCTGAACTTGGTGCTGTCAAATTTCATGCTCTTCAAGACACCTCTGACAAAGGAACCTTTTTGGTACCCAACATATTCTCCACGCTTGATGAGATCATTGAGGTCTGTTATTGTAGGTTGAATCTTTTGCGCTGTCAACATAGATGTTAAACTGGCTGTATAACTTGATGTCAGCACCAGAACCACGAAAACCCACACAATCAGCACAAATCTTGTAAAGTTACTTGTTACCCTCTCTTCTGAAACAATCAACCACATATATATGATTTGTTGAGAAACTAGCTAGGATAAATGTAAAGCTTCATATATAATTTACTTTGAGTTAGAGGCTTACTATGAGCAAAAACGAGAGTTGAGAAGGAAAACCAGAATATCATCCCAACCTGCTCTCGTTTAGGTCCTCGAAACTCTTTGTTTACACGATGCTCGAGCACCCAAACCACAAAACCAATGAAAACGAAGAATGCTCCTGTTGTTACCCAAAGCTCGCTCTTTAGTGGTTTCACGAAAATCCAAGCGTTCTTCCTGTCATCATCCTTTACTGGCACAACTGCAGAAAAACCTGACTCTGTAAAAGGTAATGTGAAATCCACATACTTGGATCGGTTTGCTGAAATGGTTATGTCACCTATAATTGCATCAAATTTCTGGTTAAAGTAAACAATGATCATTTCAGTACTTATGGTTGATCTTCCTCTGCCAAATCAAAAGCGAAATAAGAAAATCTAGAGGGAGCATGGATGTAATGTAAGGTATTCAGCCAAAGGAGGCTAATTCGAACAAGGATTAGATACTCTATTACCTTAGAAAATAGCTTATAAGCATGATCATCAAAGTCTGGAGACGTGGGGCTATCTGGTATTTGAAATGGGATGAATTCGTAAGGGAGAGCATAAGGCAAGGATTGGATGACTTCTTTGAAGACATCTGCGCAGAAACCAGTTACAGTTACTTCCTGTGTTTTTGAATCTATTTCCACTTTAAGGAATTGCTCCAGCCCTTCTTTGTCAGGAACTCCAACCCTTAACTTCTTGCCACTTGTGGGTATTTCCCAGCCTTTTGGAGCAATAGTAGATTCACCTGGCCAAAAAATGCCTCCTAGTTGCTTATCATTACAATTAGCTGCTGTTTTACCATTGGTTTTCAGTTTACACGAAATTCCATCCTTTTCTGTCCAGAATCCAATGTTTCTCTCTTCTTTCCCAATTATATTCACAATCTGATATGGGGAAGGCTGCAATTCTCCGTCAACAATGCGGAAATCACCACTTAGACCTGTTTTTAGCTCTGTGTTTTGCATAGAGTGAAGGAGCAAAGATCCCAATTCTGAGGTTCCAAGTGCATCTAAGTCCGTTAAGTACTCTCTATTATCTGCTTTTTTGAATTTTGGGATGGCAGTGCCAACCACTTTCTCTACTGCTTTTGCTAATGCTGTGATGCCATCATATGCCCATAGCCCAAAAACATTGAGTTCTACTATGTCTATGTCTGGATACTCTTGACGGAATCTCCTCCTCCACCTCTTGGTGTAATTGATAAGCTCATTTGTTCGTGGAACATATGGCTTTACACCAAGAACACCTTGCATTGATGACTCAATCACTGAAGTATCTACCGAGTCAAGAAGACTCGTTAGCACATCTGTGATGATCCATGCATATCCATCGCTCATCATCCCGGCTTTGTTTGCCTTGAGGAAAAGGCGTTTGGCAAGTAATGGTCTCAAGTGCACAATGAAGACCCTGGTCTGCATTGTTTTCAACTTGTATAGCTCACTGAGGATTTGATCATCATTGGCTGACGGAGAAATAACAGTTCTATAGGAGACTGAACTGCCGATTTCCAGCAAGGCATCAGTCAAATGTGGAACTATCCCAGTTCCAAAGGGGCTATCCTCATAGATGACTACAACCTCCTTCCAATCAAAGTTCTTTACAATTGCTGCAATGGCCATAGTCTGGCTGGAAGAAGGAAGTGCCCCTCTGATGAAAAAGGGATTTTCCTTAACTGTAAGTAAAGGACTTGTTGCTGGAGAAATGATAGGGACTTTTACTCTGTTCCCTAAGTCAATCACAAAATCAGTTTGTGTAGACATTTGTGGCCCAAAGATAGCTTGTACTTGGACATCCTTTAGCAAGTATATGGCTGCACATACACAATCAGACTGTAAGAAATTGTACAAATTGGGCATGAATAACTAACTACCAGAGTATGTCTGATAGCTTGTTTGTTCAAGCTTCTGGGAAGCCAAAATTACTTATTTTAGTGACTCGTGAAGCAAAGAAAGTAAGATATGCATGCTAGGTTAAGAGAAGTATATCAAGGAGCTGAATTTACCAGCGGATGCTGCTTCAACATCATCTTTCTTGGAATCCCTCAAGTGAGGGATTATCCTAATGGCACTGCGACTAGCGGTGGCATGGTAATCATCAAGTGCTAGTAAGATAGATATGTGCATTACTTTTCCCACATCTGTTTCCAGATCAAGAATTATGCCCACATCTACTTTTGCAACACTATTTTTATTATCTTCACCTTTTATTGGCATCATATGGTGGTAAAAGCTAATGATGGACACAAATTGAATCAAAACAATTAGGAAGTGGCATTTTGAACTTCTCATTTTGAGAGTTGTGCTTGTGCAAGTAACCAACTTACAAAGACATTATCTAAAGTTTTTCAGAATCAGTGAATTTATAGATTTCAGAATCAGTAAAGAGCTTGACTAATATGAGTTCATACTCCATACCATAATTGGGGGCAAAAGTCCATCCCGTCTTCCATTATGCTTTTAGTATTCGTGGTCAAGAAGTAAACGATAAATACTGCATCGATGTTGATTCATTTGCATAAGGAAGTTGCTTAGTAAGTTGCCAATATGTTGAAAAGAAAATATATGAGGCTTAAGTCGACACCTTAATGTTGTCCACGTAATTTATATTGACATTTCAAGAGACCGTTTTTTCTGGTAGACACTCCAATATTAACAAATATGATCTATTAAATACATCATGCAACATGGTGTAGAAAGTGATAGGCACTAGTCACCCCGGCCCGAATAAGCCGCGTGATTCTAATGAATCCCATTAGGGTTTAAAGTGGGCTTCAAACACTGGATGTGAAATAAAAAAAAGGTTATATACACTAGCCACAACTTAAAAAGTGGATAGATATTGCTACATCTTCTTCCTTTTTTTAAAATTGCAAGCAGTGACGGAGCCAAATTTTTTACAAAGGTGTCCAAAAATAGTACAACAAAAACTCTTTTCAAAAAGTGGAAAAACATTTGTTGCTAATGGGATTCAAACACACCAGACTGCCTCATTACAAGCGTCTAAACCACTCGGTTACAATAGCTTGTTGTGTTAAGGGTGTCCAAAATATGTTATTTAATCATTTTACTTGTATATACAACATATTTTTTCGATGAGGAGTGTCCAATTGGACACCCTGACAGCAATGTAGCTACGCCACAGACTGCAAGACACTAATACTTATATAAAACAATATATAAATTTTCTCATAACTTATGTATATATTAGTTATGCAAAAATCTGCATAAGTCAATCCAACATTGTATTCATTTTATATATGAATAACTTATTTTCTATCTACATGTCAAACATCATATAAGTTATACAAGAATTTATACATGAGTAATTTATTTTTTTATCGAGAACATCCTAAGTGCATAAGGCAATATGATGTTTATCTTTGCTTTCTCTTTTAGGCAAATGATGGAGCCTCATTAAGTGAGTATATGATTCATTTATAAGATTTCACGTAAATTCATGTTTGCATATAGGAGTTTCTTATATCTATCATGAGAACTTTATATATTTAAATACACTTTTATATAATTTTACGCATATGTAAACTTAATTTGAAATTAAAACAATGTAATATTTATATTCAACTCAATAATAATGTATTTAGAATCTATCTTCCAAAGCTATAATAAAAATGAAATTTGTAATTTTGAAAATAAAATAAATTATTTATTAATATAATTTTTGTGATACAACACTTTCCATGAAATATAATGTTGGACCAAAACAACGCTGCTAGTCTGTTACCGTAGTATTGGTTTACGCTGTCCAAAATAAAAATCTGTCCTAACTGCATGCATGTGAAGAAATATTCAATAAATATATTGGATTCCCACTTGTTCCCATCTTTTTCCATAACACTTCCAGTCCCACTTGATGAGGTGAAGCTAAAAGTCTGAATACGGATTTGATCGAATAATTATTAATTAAACGATAATACTTTATCTAATTTATATCACGTGAATTATTGAAATTTTTCCATACACCCCATGAAATATAATTCCTGCCCCGCAATATTTAGAGCAATAAAAATTTAAGTTTCATAAGATTAGTCATATATTAAAAAGAAGAAAAGTATTTACCTTAGTCATCGAAATAATGCCTATTTGGTCTAATAATAGATATAACTAGAAAAAACCAATGAAAAAAAATTCTAAAAGAAAAAAAAGAGTGTAATACTTCCTCCGTTCTGTTTTACTTGTCAAATTTGACTTGACATACCTATTAAAAAAACAAAGATTAGTATAATGAGTTTACTATTTTATCCTTATTGATAGATAGAGTCTTAAACGTATTTACTCACTACATTTTCAAAACATTAACTCAATGTTAAAAAAAAAAATATAGGGTATAATAAGAAGAAACCATTTGTCCTTTTTTGATTTATTAAAAATGGCAAGTAAAAAAGGAAATCAAATTAGGAAGTACTCTCCCAGTCTCTATTTACTTGTCCATTTTTTATTTGACACTTATTAAGAAAATTATAATTAACCTTATGAGTTTATCATCGTACCCCTATTAATTGGTAGAATTTTAAAATTGATTTAGTTTTACTTTTTCAAAAACATTAACTATCTAACTAAATTGTGGACATAATAGGTAAAAAATATTATCTTTTCTTGATTTGTCAAAAAATAACAAGTATAAAAAGACAAGTAAAAAATCAAAATTGAACAAGTAAAAAAGGAAGAATGAGTATTTGATGAGTAAATAGGGACGGAGGAGTAATACACATTGTTAGGTGCGGAAAGCAGAGAATCCAGAATTAGATGCAAACAATGGAATAACAGTTGTGCTGAGGGCACAGGACAGCCACATATTTCACTACAGATAAGAGGAGATAATAATGTTTCTCTTCTGAAATACGGTACATTTTTTTTTTTCTTTCTTCCACAATTTTAAAATAACACAATCTGATCCTTTAAATGCTTATTCAAGGTGCAACAATTTTCTCTTGGTTTGTAAATGTATATATATTGGGCAGTTAGAGTTTAACCTAAATGATCCTCTCTTGTTTCATGTTTTGTGGTCTACTATCTTTAATTTCCTCTTTGTAATCGACATTGTGTGTGGTTTATTTTATCTCAAAACTATACATAATGCCTGTCATAGCTGCAGAAATGTTTGTATGGTTGTTCCTATTCCTTTGAAATCTTTCATTTGCCACCTGCAAAACCTTTAGGAAAATAGAGGCAAATGCTTCCTTATTTACTTAGGTTCAACTTGTGAACCACTAATTTCGACTTAATAAATAACATAATCAGTGTAACCCCACTGGGTTGAGGTCGGAAGAGGGTGGTGTGAGAAACTGTTCCCCATATACTTTTTATAAAAAGTCGAGTATATAAAGCAAATACAATAATCTCAACACGGAACGTTAATATAAGTGGAAAACTGGTAGAATTTCAATGATTCTGACAGTTCCGGATACTTAACTCATAATTTCAGAAGTGCAATGAATTCAATCTTAAGAACTTAAATGTTGAACCCATCATATCTAAATTCTAGAGCCAGCTCTTGATACAAATAGATAATACATGAATATGTTCCTTAACTTGGCATCAACTCATATTTATGCCCTCCAACTTTGGATGTACCCAAATAGACACTTAAAACTTGTAAAAAGTTGAACAAATAAACACCAACGTCCAATGTGGCATCTTACATGGCAATTTGCGTCCTGCATCGTGGTCCTAGTGGATAATGTCACGTTAGACTCATGTGTCTACTTGTTCAACTTTATACAACTAAGTGCCTACTTGTGCACACAAAAATTGAAGAGTATAAATGTGAAATGAGACCAAGTTAAAGGCATATTTAAGTATTATGCCATACAAATATTATGGCCAAGAGAGACGGTTTTAATGTCATCTGGTCAAACTAACCGTAAAGTTAGCTCATCTCAGTACAATCTCTTGTAGGGCCCTATTCAATCTCTCTTCAGTTTTCATGAACTGGAGTTCCAGGTTCTGTTGTAGAGAACCCTTCAGGTGCAGGGGATGCTCCTAGGCAGTCGGAAATTCTGATGTCTAGGCTTTGAAAAGGAAGGTCGGGCAATACTTCAGGGGAAGTTTCACTTGCTGCGAACAGCGTAGCCGTTTGTCTAACATTGCCTTCAGATGGATTTTCTGACTTAACATTAGAGTTGTCTTTCTCTTCACCAAAAACTTTTGCTATTGCAGAAAACTTTTTCCATATTGAATCATCAGTGGCTAAGATTTCTCTATTTTGATAAAGAAAGTTGAGGAAGAATAGGAGAAGAGCAGAACCTGCTGATACACCAGCTATGAGGAAAAGTCCCTTAAAACTGTCTAGCGCGAGGCTATCAGATGTTATATCCATTATATCTTTCTGTGGACAATCTGTTTCATTCCCAACCCATTTCTGAATTATGTTATTCATATCTCCCTCCATCACCTTCAAGACTGCTCTTGATACATCTGGTACCAAAGGTGATCCTTTTGGAAATGCCTGTAAGAAGTTGTGTGATAATAAAAGATGAGATTGAGTGAACTACCGTGGATAGTATAATTTCAATTATGGAACATTTCCAGGCGCAGAGAGAATCTTACAAATCCAAAACCAGCAGTCTTGTAAGTCGGACCAACCATAGTATACTTCCTGCAGTATTTATTGAGGAAGAGTCTGAGATAAGGTAGTTCATCAACAATTGCACCTACACCTCCATTTTTACTACCCCTTGAGAGTGCATCATTATACTCTTACAATGTGCTATAACTCCTAAATTTGGAGCTGTCAAATTGCATGCCCTTCAAGACATCTTTGACAAAGGAACCTTTTTGGTACCCTACATATTCTCCATTCTTGATGAGATCATTGAGGCCTGTTACAGTAGGTTGAAGCTTTTGTGCTGTTAACATAGATGTTAAGCTGGCTGTATAGCTTGATGTCAGCACCAGAACCACGAAAACCCACACAATCAGCACAAATCTTGTTAAGTTACTTGTTACCCTCTCTCCTGCAATAACCAGCCATATATGATTTGTTGAGAAATTCTAAAGTTCTCGTCTATAATTTGCTTTGAGTTAGAGACTTACTATGAGCAAAAATGAGAGTTGAGAAGGAAAACCATAATATCATCCCAACTTGCTTGCATTTGGGTCCTCGAAACTCTTTGTTTACATGATGCTCCAGTACCCACACAACAAAACCAATGAAAACAAAGAATGCTCCAGTTGTCATCCAAAGCTCTCTCTTTAGAGGTTTCACGAAAATCCAAGCACTCTTCCTGTCATCATCCTTTACTGGCACAACTGCAGAAATACCCGACTCTGTAAAAGGTAATGTGAAATCCACATACTTGGATCGGTTCGCTGAAATGGTCACGTCACCTATAACTGCATCATGTTTCTGGTTTAAGTAAACAATGGTTGGTTCAGTGCTTTTGCCAAAGAAAAAGCAAAATAAGAAAATCCAAAGGGAGCATGTGGGTAAGGTATTCCGCCAAAGAGGCTAATTCAAACAAGGATTAGATATTACCTTAAAAAAGAGCTTATAAGCAAGATCATCATATCCTGGAGAATTGGGGCTACGTGTTATTGGAACTGGAACAAATTCGTAAGGGACAGCATAAGGCAAAGATTGGATGACTTCTTTGAAGACATCTGCACAGAAACCAGTTGCAGTAACTGCTTGTGTTTTTGAATCTCTTTCCACTTTAATGAATTCCTGCAGCCCTCCTTTGACAGGAACCCAACCCTTAGCTTCTTCCCGCTTGTGGGTATTTCCCAGCCTCTCGGAGAAATAGTAGATTCACCGGGCCAAATGATGGCTCCTAGTTGCTTATTATTACTCTTAGCTGTTTTACCATCTATCTCCAGTTTATATGAAATTCCATCCTTGTCTGTCCAGAATCCAACGCTTCTCTGTCCTGTCCCAAATATAGTCACAATTTGATATGGAGATGGATGCAATTCTCCATTGATGAGACGGAATTCACCACTTAGTGCTGTTTTTAGCACTGTGTTTTGCATAGAGTCAAGGAGCAGAGATCCCAATTCTGAGGTTCCAAGTGCATCTAGGTCCGTTAAGTTCTCTCTAGTGTCTGGTTTCTTGAATTTTGGGATAGCAGTGCTGCCCATTTCCACTACTGCTTTTGCTAATGCGGTGATGCTATCATATGCCCATAGCCCAAAAACATTGAGTTCAACTGGATCCATGTCTGGATACACTTGACGAAATCTCTTTCTCCATCTCTTGGTGAACATGTCAAGCTCATTTGATCTTGGAACATAAGATTTTACACCCAGAACACCTTGCATTGATGACTCGATTACTGAAGGATCTACCAGGTCCAGAAAACTTGTTAGCACATCTGTGATTATCCATGCATATCCACTGCTCATCATCCCGGCTTCTTTGGCCTTGAGGAAAAAGCGGGAGGCAAGAGATGATTCTAAGTGTACGATGAACACCCTGGTCTGCATTGTATTCAACTTGTATAGCTCCCTGAAGATCTGATCATCACTGGCTGAAGGAGAAATACCACTTCTATAGGAGACTAAACTGTTGTTTTCCAGCAAGGCATCTGTCAAATGTGGAAGTATCCCGCTTCCATAGGGGCTATCCTCATAGATTACTACAACCTCCCTCCAATTATAGTTTTTAACAATTGCCGCTATGGCTTTAGTCTGGCTGGAAGAAGGAAGTGCTCCTCTGATGAAGAAGGGATTTTCCTTGACTGAAAATGAAGGACTAGTTGCTGGAGAAATGATAGGGACTTTTACTCGGCTCCCTAAGTCAATCACAAAATCAGTTTGTGTAGACATTTGTGGCCCAAAGATGGCTTGTACTTGAACATCCTTTAGCAAGTATATGGCTGCACATACACAATCAGACTATAAGTAATTGTCTGAACAGAAAACCAAAGGGAAAAAAGAAGAAAAGAGAAAAAGATATGCTAGCTTAACAGAAGTAATTCATGGAGCTGAATTAATTTACCTGCAGATGCTGCTTCAACATCATCTTTCTTGGAATCCCTCAAGTGAGGGACTATCCTAATAGCTCTGGGACTAGCGGCGGCATGGTAATCTTCAAGAGCTAGTAAGATAGATATGTGCATTACTTTTGCCACAACTGTTTCCATATCAAGAACTATACCCACATCCACCTTTACAACACTAGTTTCATCTTCACCTCTTATTGGAATTACATAGTGGCAAAAGCTAATAATGGAGACAAGTTGAATGAAGAGAATTAGGCAGTAGTATCTTTGATTTTGCATTTGAAAAACTCTGGTAGCAAGTAGTCTGATAGTTGGGAAAGAAGCAATTCTGCTTGTGCAAGTAATTAACCACTTTCTAGAGATGTGTCTAAAAATCTCTTAACTGTGTGGCTCTAGATATATGGCTTCAGAATCTGGGAACTTCATATACTTGGACCAGTAAATACCTTACAAAACTATAATAAGGCAATGTAGAAAGAAAAGTCAAAGATAAAGTTTCCAAAGAATAATTGAGAGAGGACTTTTCATACATTCTTAACTAGTAAGTTCCCTCCTCAATTTGACCCAATAAAAATCTGACAAAACGAATGCAGTGGCAAAAACTCATTTGGTTGACCTTGGAATGGTGCTTATTTTACATGGTTCCTGTTTATACTTGGTCATTAGCAACTTGCTTGGACACCAAATTATGAAACAACACCCACCATTGGGCAGATCTAGGATTTTCATTCATGGGGGATTTGTAAATAAAAATGTAAAAAGTATTAACTTCCTTGGACACTCAATAATGAAACAACCACCACCATTGGCTCTAGTGGCATGCTGATTCAGGATTTTCACTCTGAGAGTTTCGAAAAATAAAAATGTAAAAGATATTGCAGTCCTTGAGAATTGAACCTTGGACATTGGGGTGTATTTTGAATTTCCTGAATTGCGGAGCTAACCTTTTGCATGTTATTTAAGGGATTCACAATTTATATGTACATCAACATAGAAAATATATCCTATATATACATTTTAATTTTTTGTCGAGGGGGTTTGGGTGAACACTCTCCCGACACTGTTATTGTTAGTGCAAGAGGAAACTGCTAGGGAAGTTGCCTATGATATATGTTGAAGCAGATGGGATATAAGATTCTGATTTGATGGGTTCAATATTTAGGTTCTTATCATTGAACCCATTACACTTTGAAATTATGGGTTCATGTTCTATTATTTATTAAAATTTTAGTGATTTGTCACATATACTTTTATGATCCGTGTTGAAAATGCAAATCTTATACTTATATTCGCCATCCGCCCTGTGTAACTGAACATATTACTGTTTGTCTTCCATGTAGTAGTGATCCTAAAACCTTTCCTTATTTATGATCTGTAACTATGTTCTTATCCTCTAGGCTAGTTCTAGCACCTGCATTATAAATTCACTACTACTAGATCTTTCTTTCTTATTTAATTTGGGATTTGCAGATTGCTTTTTCTTATCAAAAAATTGCACAAATCTCTCATGTGGTTATTCACATATAACCCCCATTATTTCATATTCTATATAAGAATTATGTAATCAAAAAATAATTTAGCATCTTATGTGTTGATTTTATTGTTTTTATTCTATTATTGTAATATAACAAAACTACCTCAATTGAATTTCTTGAAAACGGATGCATGTATTGAATTCTTTCATGCCACACATATAACTTCGTTTAATTATATTCCAAACATAAGTACAACAACAACAACATAAGTAGTGATGAAAAAAACAAAGTGAACATAAAATTGCTAAAGAAACAACTAAGAAAAAGTAAGGGTTGAATCCATCTAATGAAATCCTGGAGGCCACCTCTTGATGCTAATATTATGGCCAAGAGTGACAAAGAAATAATGTAATCTGATTTAACTAACCCTAAAGCTAGCTCATCTCTGTACAATCTCTTGTAGGGCCCTATTCAGGTGTGTCACAATTATGTTAGCAGCTATATGTGTCATCTTTCTTCAATCGTGCCTGACATTGTTTCATGAACTGGGGTTCCAGTTTCTGTTGTAGAGAACCCTTCAGAAGCAGGGGATTCTCCTAGGCCATCAGAGATTCCGATTTCTGGGCTTTGCAAAGGAAGGTTGGGCGATAATTCAATAGAAGCATCACTTTCTGCAAACACTGTAGTCGTTAGGCTTTCATTCCCTTCAGATGGCTTTTTTGACATAGAATTAGAGTCGTCTCTCTTTAAATCAAAGACTTTTGCTATTGCACAAAGCTTTTTTCCTATTGAATCATCAGTGACTAAGATTTCTCTATTCTGATAAAGGAAGATGAGGAAGAATAGGAGAAGAGAGGAGCCTGCTGATACACCAGCTATGAGGAAAAGTCCCTTAAAACTATCAAGCGTGAGGCTAGATGCTGTAGCCATTCCATCTGGCTTTGGACAATCTGTTTCATTCCCAAACCATTTCTGAATTATGTTATTCATAGTCTCTCCCTCTATCACCTTCAAGACTGCTATTGAGACGTCAGATACCAAAGGAGATCCTTTTGGAAATGCCTGCAACAAGTTGTGGGAAAATTAAAGATTAGATCATTGAGTAAACCACTAACCACTCTAAATAAATGTCAACACTTGCTGAAACATCAGTTAAGTACAACAATCTTACAAATCCAAAGCCGGCAGCCTTGTATGTCGGACCAACCATAATATACTTCCTGCAGTATTTGTTGAGCAAGAGTCTGAGATAAGGTAGTTCATCAATGATTGCACCAACACCTCCATTTTTACTACCCCTTGAGAGTGCATCATTATACTCTTCCAATGTGCTATAACTCCTAAATTTGGAGCTGTCAAATTTCATGCGTGTCAAGACGTCTTTGACAAAGGAACCTTTTTGGTACCCTACATATTCTCCATTCTTGATGAGATCATTGAGGTCTGTTATAGTAGGTTGAAGCTATTGCACTGTTAACATAGATGTTAAGCTGGCTGTATAGCTTGATGTCAGCACCAGAACCATGAAAACCCACACAATCAGCACAAATCTTGATAAGTTACTTGTTATCTTCTCTTCTGCAACAACCAGTCATATATAGGATTTGTTGAGAAACAAGGAGAAATCTTAAACTTTTGGTCTATAATTTGATTTGAGTTAGAGACTTACTATGAGCAAAAACGAGAGTTGAGAAGGAAAACCAAAATATCATCCCAACTTGCTTGCGTTTGGGTCCTCGAAAATCTTTGTTTACACGATGTTCGAGTACCCAAACCACAAAACCAATGAAGACGAAGAATGCTCCGGTTGCTATCCACAGCTCGGCCTTTAAAGGTTTCAAGAAGATCCAAGTGTTCTTCCTATCATCATTCCTTACAGGCACAACTGCAGAAATACTTGACTCTGAAAAAGGTAATGTGAAATCTACATACTCAGATCGGCTTGCTAAAATGGTAACATCACCTACAACTGCATCATATTCCTGGTTCAAGCAAACATTGATTATTTCAGTATTTATTGTTGGTCACAAAAGCAGAACATAGATAAGGAGTCCAAAAAAGGAGCATGTAAGTGAGTTATTCAGCTGAAGAGGTTAATTTTACCTTAGAAGTGATCTTGTGAACAAGATCATCATAGTTTTGAGAAGTAGGGCTATGTGCTATTGGAAATGGAATAAATTCATAGGGGACAGCATATGGCAAAGATAGGATGACTTCTTTGAAGACATCTGGACCTAAACCAGTTGCAATTACTGCTTGTGTCTTTGGATCTCTTTCCACTTTAATGAATTGCTCCAGCCCTCCTTTGTCAGGAACTCCAACCCTTAACTTCTTCCCACTTGTGGGTATTTCCCAGCCTCTCGGAACAATAGTAGATTCACCAGGCCAAATGATGACCCCTAGTTGCTTATTATTAGTTTTAGCTGTTTTACCATTCATCTTCAGTTTATGCGAAATGCCATCCTTCTCTGTCCAGAATCCAACGACTTTCTCTCCTTTCCCGATTATATTCACAATCTGATATGGGTACGGCTGCAGTTCTCTATCAATGATACGGAAATGACCACTTAGTCCTGGTTTTAGCTCTGTGTTTTGCATAGAGTCAATGAGCAGAGATCCCACTTCTGAGGTTCTAAGTGCATCTAGGTCTGTTAAGTTCTCTCTAGTGTCTGGTTTCTTTAATTTTGGGATAGCAGTAGTGCCCACTTTCTCTACTGCTTCTGCTAATAAGGTGATGCTATCATATGCCCATAGCCCGAAAACATTGAGTTCTACTTGGTCCATATCTGGATACTCTTGACGAAATCTCTTTCTCCATCTCTTGGTGAACATGTCAAGCTCATTTGATCTTGGAACATAAGATTTTACACCCAGAACACCTTGCATTGATGACTCAATTACTGAAGTATCTACCAGGTCCAGAAGACTCGTCAGCACATCTGTGATGATCCATGCATATCCACTGTTCATCATCCCGGCTTCTTTGGCCTTGAGGAAAAGGCGGGAGGCAAGATTTTCTTGCAAGTGCACAATGAACACCCTGGTCTGCATCGTCTTCAATTTGTATAGCTCCTTGAGGATTTTATCATCATTGGCTGAAGGAGAAATACCACTTCTATAGGAGACTAAAGCATTGATTTCCAGCAAGGTATCAGTCAAATATGGAAGTATCCCGGTTCCATAGGGGCTATCCTCATAGATTACTACAACCTCCCTCCAATTATAGTTTTTAACAATTGCTGCAATGGCTTTAGTCTGACTGGAAGAAGGAAGTGCTCCTCTGATGAAGAAGGGATTTTCCTTGACTGTAAGTAAAGGACTTGTTGCTGGAGAAATTATAGGGACTTTTACTCTGTTCCCTAAGTCGATCACAAAATCAGTTTGAGTAGACATTTGTGGCCCAAAGATAGCTTGCACTTGGACATCCTTTAGCAAGTATATGGCTGCACATACACAATCAGACTTATAAGTAATTGTCTGAACATCTCTTTCAAAATAGAGAAACTAAATGGAAAAGTAATATCTTAGAGAAAAAGTGAATCTTTTGAAGCAAAGAGAGAAAAATAATCCTAGTTTAACATAGGTAAAGCTTAGAGCTGAATTTTACCAGCTGATGCTGCTTCAACATCATCTTTCTTTGAATCCCTGATATGAGGAACTATCCTTATGGCACCGCGACTAGTGTTGGCATGATAATCCGCAAGAGCTAGTAAGATAGATATGTGCATTACTTTTCCCACATCTGTTTCCAGATCAAGAATTATGCCCACATCCACCTTTACAGCACTAGTGTCATTATCTTCACCTGTTATTCCAATTACATAGTGGCAAAAGCTAATGATGGAAACAAGTTGAATGAAAATAATTAGGAATTTGCATCTTGGATTATGCATTTGAAAAACTTTGTAGAAAGTAATATGAGTGTTGGGCAAGAAGCAGTTGTGCTTGTGCAAGATGTATAACCTCCATTCAGAGATGTGTTTAAAGGTATCTTAACTATAACTTTTCTACAATTAAATAAGACCAAACCTCATAACTGCAGAAAGAAAAGTCAAAGTTTTCAACGAATTACAAATGGTTTAAAATATGCTAGTTTGATTATTAAAGAAAGAGGACTTTTCACACTGTTAGACCACAAGCTAGTAAAGCCTCCTCAGTTTTGACCAAATCAATAAATGACTAAATGAACATAGTGACAAAATTGATTGGTACTCATTCTCCCCCAATGAAGTTTTTGTATTCATTGAATGACTATCTAGAGGCTAAAAGGACTTCCCATATTTTGGCTAAGTCATGGTGAAAGTTGAGAGCTAGGTCTGTTACAAATAAGTAGAAGAGACTATGACTTGGACATTGGAAAAGGGCAGCTATGACTAGTAATCTTTAGTTTACTTACACGGTTTCAGTTTAGAATTGGTCAGTAGTATAAACTTTATGGTGGTAAAGGCACAACTTGTAGGGTTGTTCTGAGTTATGGTTAAAATATCAAATCGATCCATAATCCGAATCAAATCGATTAAAAAATTTGATAATTGGTTTGGTTTGATTTGGTTTTAAATTTTTAAAATCGACACTATTTGGTTTGGTTTGATTTTAAAACTGTAAAAATAACTAAAATGAACGTGTAATTATAATAAATCTAATATTGCTTAATTGAATCCACAGTAACTTTCATGTGGATTGTTCATGTACTAGGTGTTTGCGTTTATATATATATGTCTTCAAAAAAAATTATTACTTTCAAACCGAAAAAACAAAACAAATCGAACCAAACCGACAGTTATTTTTTTTGTTTGGTTTTAAAATTTAGAATCGACTAAATTGATCTGCTTTTGATTTTATCCAATAACCAATCCAAACCGAACCATGAACACCTCTAGGCACAACTATGACTTGGTATGTGAGGGATTACTATAAGGAAAAATCACCCCACATACTGCTTGCTCATATTTTTTACACAATAGTGATTAATTATTCATACCAATATCATGTCTAATACATTACAAAATTCATTCCAATCTATACATTTTATTTATATTTTCCAAAAAAATAAAAAATCAGTAACCCATATTATTCTTTTAAACAGTATACCGAATCCATCTCATTACTATTGTCAAATTGGCTAAAACTATACCAGTTTCATACCACTGTTACAACACATTTCATACATTTTTTTGTCACAAATTTCATAACTTTACAACAGTAACACTATTAATATTCCATAAACTTACATTTATCAAGAAAACAGTATACTCAAATCATTCAGATATTAATCCAAAATCGCACACACCCATTGTATAAACAGTATACAAAATAACCAAAAAAAAAAAATAACAGCAATCATACCGACATTTATTCCAGTTTCACAAAATGATTACGTATTATGAAAAAAATAATGTTCATACAAAAATCATAACAACTTAAATATAGTATACATAAACAAAATCAGAAATTGTCATTTTTACAGTTTCATCGTTTTTTTTTTACGTTTCATTAATATACAAATACAAACAATAAATCGTAAAGAATACTAACTAGAAGGATCCCATCTACCACCATATTTAATTAATATAGATAAGAAGCCGTCCATTACAACAAAATGAAGATTATTCAACCAAAAATATTTGGATCTACTCTTGAGTGACGCCAATTTCAGAAGAAAAAAAAATCGAAGAGAGAGAAACATTTGAAAAAAAAAAGAAAATCTTCTTTTTGAATTACTGTTAACTGATTTGAGTAAAATAAGGAAAACAAATATTCCTATTTTGTTTTGAATCTCCTAAATTTATGGCAATAATCAATTATCATCAATGTATTCAAATTAATTAATACACTTTTATCCGTTTTTATCTTTTTATTTTTTTCAAAATTATTTTTTTATAATTAATTTAAAACTTTTTTTTATAAACTGTTACAACCTGAAATTTTTTATTGTTACAACCTGAAAGAATCATTCTACTGTCATAACTTGAAATTATTAGTCTTATAAATGTCATTTATAAAATTTTCACTTACTATAATACCTTTCCTTTCACTTTTTTTTTTAAAAAAAAAAATCTTCATCCTCCATTTTTTTCCCTTCACTTTTTTTTTTTAAAAAAAAAAACTCTATTGGTAAATTTTTCAAGTCAGTTTTTTTTACTCATGAGCTCTATTCCTTTCCCTTTTATATTTTTTATATAATAAAATATAAGATAAAATAAAGATTTTTTTAAAAAAGAAATGGGAAAAAAAATGATGAAGATGAGGGGTGAGGAGATAAAGGAGAGAAGAAAGATAGAACATAAGATGAGAAAGGTAGGTCCCATATTTTCTTCATCATAATGTAATTTCTTGCCTACCAAGTCATATTTATGCTCTACCGCCATAAAATTTTTCGTATTAACTTGCTTGCAAGTTGCAAAACCAAACAAAGTAAACACACCCAGCATGGAGATGGAATCTTGGAAGAGGATGGTTGGGTATATATGTAGGTGTCAATGTCATTGTCTTAATATATATATATATATATATATACTCCTTCCATCTCAATTTACGTGACACCTTTTCTTTTTTAGTATGTTCCAAAAAAACAATGTCATCTTACTATAAGCAGAAACAATGGAAAAGACTCAAATATGCTATTGAAATTTGAGAAAAGACTTATTTATGTCATCCGTTAAAAGTTTGGTTCATCTATGTCATTTTCGTTTGAGAAAAGACTCATCCATACCATTAATTGTTAACTAAAAATAATTTTGGTTTTGTAAAATTATTTTATACGCGTGGTCAATTATGATTCGGCCATGCCATCAATTAAATCATTTCTTTAAAAGGGAAAAGGTTCAAATATATCATCGAACTTTAAGAAAAGACTAATTTATGTCATCCGTTAAAAGTTCGTCTCATCTATACTATTTCAGTTAACAAATAATGGCATGAATGAGGTTTTTCTCAAATGAAAATGGCATAGATGAGCTAAATTTTTAACGGATGACATATATGAACCTTTCTCAAAGTTCGATGGCATATTTGAGTTTTTTTCCTAGAAATATTTTCACTTAAAATTCGATGTTACCCTTAATGAAATTATTTACAAACACACAAATATCTAAGGATTGTTTTAGATCACAAGTTTAAAAGTCTTTTTTAAAAAAAAATAAATTATCGTGTCAAATTAAACGGTGCCACATAAAATGAGACGGAGAGAGTAATTGTTAATGCAAGAGGAAGCTGCTCGGGAAGTTACGTGTATGATGTTGAAGTTATTTGCCATGCAGTTGAGGTGATCCTATAATCTTCCATTATTTATGATTATTTACTGTGGTCGTTTTGTGCTATCATCACAATAACATATAACCCTATCTATTCTTTTAAACTTGTTTTTCTTTTTAAATTTGCAATGTTTTTTAGATTGGTAACATTAGTATTAAATTGTTAACAGCACTAGTTTGCAATATTTTTGGTTTCTGCAAACATTATTTGCACATATTGAAAGAAATATATATGATATGGTTTCATTGAATTATATCATCTACACAAGTAGTGAAGACAAAACAAAGTACTAATTGTTATTTAAGTTGTCTCTGAAATTTTGATAATTTATCAAACTTTGGGATCTAACGAGGGATCAGATTCCAAGAGAGACGGAGAGTTTTGTACATGAAAAAAACAACGGTCTAAAAGCTGCAACCTGCAACACCTGCAGTGGCTGGTGCGCGTATTTTGCAGCAGACATTCAGCCAATGGCATTGCTTCAAGAGCTTGTGTCCATCCTATAAAACACCTCTTCGACATTGACACAAACTCAAGTTTTTGCAATATAAAAATTCACAACGGCAAAAGTCATTCTCTCAAGGAAATATTTGTTGATAAACAGCAAGGGACCTGATAGAGTTATCATCGTTATTAGGTGTTTTTAGGGTTTATATTTCTATGCTTATACTTGTAAGATATATTCCTAAGTTATAAAGGAATCAGATCATTTGAAGTTTTTTCTGAGTATTCCGAGTTATAGCTAGAGTTAATTATGTTGTATTCTTGAATTGTAGATCGATTAGAGCTAGTTGGTTTAGTGGGCAATAGAGTTATTGCTTAGTTTTTTTATTTTTTATGACAAGGCAGCCGCTACCCTTTGGGTGCGCACAGGGTATTTTGCTTAGTTTTTGAGTAATAGAGTTGTTACTATGAGGGGGAAGGGATTAAGAGTTTAATTCCTAGGTTACAAGAGTTTGTAATCTGAAGTTTTGCTACTTTAATGATAATTGAGTTGGGTTAAATCTTGTGAGACAGACCATGGTTTTTTCCTCCCTTGAGCAAGAGACTTTCCACATAAAACTCTATTTGTTTAACTTTGAGTTATTTATTTTCCGCACAATTTTTATGTCAAGGGACCTGGTCCATTGACTGTTAGTGGACGCATACATTCTATGAGTAATAATAAGATTGAAAAAGAAACCACTAAGAAAAAGTAAGGGTTAAATCCATCAAATGGAATCCTGGAGCCACCTCTTGATGCTAATATTCTGGCCAAGATCAGTAACAAAGATATAATGTAATCTGGTTTAACTAACCCTAAAGCTAGCTCATCTCTGTACAATCTTATATAGGGCCATATTCAGGTGTGACACAATTATGGTAGTAGCTATATGTGTCATCTTTCTTCAATTGTGCCTGTAATGGTTTCATGAACTGGAGTTCCAGGTTCTGTTATAGAGAACCCTTCAGCAGCAGAGGATGCTCCTAGTCCGTCGGAAATTCTGATTTCTGGGCTTTGCGAAGGAAGGTCAGGCAATATCTCAGGAGAAGCTTCACTTGCCGCGAGCAGTTTAGGTGCATTGCTTCCATTGCTTTCAGATGGCTCTTCTGACATAGAATTAGAGTCGTCTTTCTCTTGATCAAAGACTTTTGCAATTGCAGTAAGCTTTTGCCATATTGAATCATCAGTAGCTAAGATTTCTCTATTCTGATAAAGGAAGTTGAGGAAGAATAGGAGAAGAGCGGAGCCTGCTGATACACCAGCTATGAGGAAAAGTCCCTTAAAACTATCTAACGTGAGGCTATCAGATGTTATAGCCGTTTCATCTTTCTGTGGACAATCAGTTTCATTCCCAAACCATTTCTGTATTACGGTATTCATAAACTCTCCTTCCATCACCTTTAAGACTGCTCTTGAGACGTCAGGTACCAAAGGAGATCCTTTTGGAAATGCCTGCAATAAAAGATTAGATGATTGAGTAAACAACAAATCATTCTAAATATATATGTTAACAGTGTCTGAAACATCAGTGGAGTGTACAATCTTACAAACCCAAAGCCGGCAGCCTTGTATGTCCGGCCGATCATAATATACTTCCTGCAGTACTTGTTGAGGAAGAGTCTGAGATAAGGTAGTTCATCAACAATTGCACCTACACCTCCATTTTTACTACCCCTTGAGAGTGCATCATTATACTCTTCCAATGTGCTATAACTCCTAAATTTGGAGCTGTCAAATTTCATGCGCTTTATGAAGACGTCTTTGACAAAGGAACCTTCTTGGTACCCAACATATTCTCCATTCTTGATGAGATCATTGAGATCTGTTATAGTAGGTTGGAGCTGTTGCAGTGTCAACATAGATGTTAAGCTGGCTGTATAACTTGATGTCAGCACCAGAACCACAAAAACCCACACTATCAGCACAAATCTTGTTAAGTTACTTGTTACCCTCTCTCCTGCAACAACCAGCCATATATATGATTTGTTGAGACACAAGGAAAAATCCTATATCTTTCGTATATAATAATATGCTTTGAGTTAGTGTCTTACTATGAGCAAAAACGAGAGTTGAGAAGGAAAACCAAAATATCATCCCAACTTGCTTGCGTTTGGGTCCTCGGAACTCTTTGTTTACACGATGTTCGAGTACCCAAACCACAAAACCAATGAAAACGAAGAATGCTCCGGCTGTTATCCAAAGCTCGCTCTTTAGAGGTTTCAAGAAAATCCAAGCATCCCTCCTATCATCATCCCTTACCGGCACAACTACAGAAATACCTGACTCTATAAAAGGTAATGTGAAATCCACATACTCTGACCGGCTCGCTAAAATGGTCACATCACCTACAACTGCATCATAGTCCTGGTTCAAGCAAACATTGATTATTCCAGTATGTATAGTTGAATGTAATAGCAGAAAATAGATATCGAAGTCCCAAAAAGGACCATGTTAGTAAGATAAGATATAAAGCCAAAGAGGTTTATTGGAACAGAGATTATATATTACCTGAGAAGTGATCTTGTGAACAAGATCATCATAGTCTGGAAGAGTGAGGGGATCTTGTATTGGAAATGGAATAAATTCGCAAGGGAGAGCATATGGCAAAGATAGGATGACTTCTTTGAAGACATCTGCACAGAAACCAGTTGCTGTTACTGCTTGTGTTTTTGAATCTCTTTCCACTTTAATGAGTTGCTCCAGCCCTCCTTTGAGAGGAACTCCAACCCTTAACTTCTTCCCACTTGTGGGCATTTCCCAGCCTCTTGGAACAATAGTTGATTCACCAGGCCAAAAAATGGCTCCTAGTTGCTTATTATTACACTTAACTGCTGTTTTACCATTCATCTTCAGTTTACACGAAATGCCATCCCTCTTCGTCCAAAATCCAATGTTTTTCTCTCCTTTCCCAATTATATTCACAATCTGATATGGGATTGGCTGCAGTTCTCCATCGATGATACGGAAATCACCACTTAATCCTTGTTTTAGCACTGTGTTTCGCATAGAGTCAATGAGCAGAGATCCCACTGCTGACGTTCCAAGTGCATCTAAGTCTGTTAAGTTCTCTCTGGTGTCTGGTTTCTTTAATTTTGGGATAGCAGTAGTGCCCACTTTATCTATTGCTTCTGCTAATGAGGTGATGCTATCGTATGCCCATAGCCCGAAAACATTGAGTTCTATTTGGTCCATATCTGGATACTCTTGACGGAATCTCTTTCTCCATCTCTTCGTGTAGTTGTTAAGCTGATTTGATCTTGGAATGTAAGGTTTTATACCAAGAACACCTTGCATTGATGACTCAATCACTGAATGATCTACCAAGTCCAGAAGACTCGTTAGCACATCTGTGATGATCCATGCATATCCACTGCTCATCATCCCTGCGTCTTTGGCCTTGAGAAAAAGGCGGGAGGCAAGATATGGTCGCAAGTGCACGACGAACACCCTGGTCTGCTTTGTATTCATATTGTATAACTCCTTGAGAATCTGATCATCATTGGCTGACGGAGAAATAACACTTCTATAGGAGACTAAAGTGCTGATTTCCAGTAAGGCATCAGTCAAATGTGGAACTATCCCTGACCCATAGGGGCTATCCTCATAGATTACCACAACCTCCCTCCAATCAAAGTTTTTAACAAGTGCTGCAATGGCCTTAGTCTGGCTGGAAGAAGGAAGTGCTGCTCTGATGAAGAAGGGATTTTCCTTGACTGAAAGTGAAGGACTTGTTGCTGGAGATATGATTGGGACTTTTACTCTGTTCCCTAAGTCGATCACAAAATCAGTTTGTGTAGACATTTGTGGCCCAAAGATAGCTTGTACTTGGACATCCTTTAGCAAGTATATGGCTGCACATACACAATCAGACAATAAGAATTTATCAATGGGTAAGATATGCATGCTAGTTTAACAGAAGTAAATCATGGAACTGAATGTACCAGCAGATGTTGCTTCAACATCATCTTTCTTGGAATCCTTGATATGAGGAACTATCCTTATGGCACCGCGACTAGCGTTGGCATGATAATCTTCAAGTGCTAGTAAGATAGATATGTGCATTACTTTTCCCACATCTGTTTCCAGATCAAGAATTATACCCACATCCACCTTTACAGCACTAGTGTTATTATCTTCACCTCTTATTCGAACCACATAGTGGTAAAAGCTAATGATGGAGATAAGTTGAATGAAAAGAATTAGAAAGTGGCATCTTGGATTATGCATTTGAAAAAACTCTGGTAGCAAGTAGTCTGAGAGATGGGCAACAAGCAGTTGTGCTTGTGCAAGATAACCACACATTTAGAATGATAAATTTTCCTATAATTAATAAGACCAAACTCCATAAATGCAGAAAGAAAAGTCAAAGAACAAATGGTTGAAAATCAAGTATTCGTTTGATTATTGAAAGTGAGGACTTTTCACATATGCTACAACCGCACAGCTAGTAAGCATACTACCCCTCAGTTTTGACTAAATAAAAAATTGACAAAATTGATTGGTACTCATTCCCCCAATACCCAATAACTTTTTGTGTGTACTATCTAGAGGATATATTCAAGGGAACTTACATGAATTCAACTAATTTAGGAGTTAATTACTTAAATACATTATAGTTTACAATATTACGTATTTTACTAGATTTTGGTATGTCCAGATACATTCAGATACATATATCTGAGGTTACTTAGGATCAAAATTAGGTGTAATTTGCTCTAGATGCATTGTATCTAAGTGACTTTGCATGTATCTGGGATACATAACAAATCTCGCTCGCCTCTCTCCCATCTCTCACTCTCCTATGTATCTGGTATTCCATATACATGTGAATCACACCAGATACATACACATAAATGTATCTTATGTGTATATAGTGTGATTCGCATGTATCTGGGATACATAACAAATCCCGCTTGCCTCTTTCCTCATCTCGTTCCCCTATCTCCCTATTTTTGTGTATCTGATGGCAAAAATACATATACATGTAGCCAAATGTATTTTCCTCAATATATGATAGGAAACTCTTAATTAGTAATAATATACGAAATATTTTAAAAGTATAGAATATAATAGTATAAATGATAGTGAAGTATGTCTAATGATATAATTTTTCTGTATTGAAAGGACTTCCCAAATTTTGGCTGAGGCATAAAAAGTTGACAAATTTAGCTCAGTTACAAATTCCACAAGTAAACCAATAAGTAGAAGAGACCATTGTTTTCCAACTTGGACAAGGCTAGATACGACTAGTAATCTTTAGTTTACGCGCTTTCAATTATTAGTCTTTGGACACGTGCGTTGCACGTATATCCCATATTATATGGTTGCATAATATATGTCTATAGTTATAAATATATGTATAAAAAAAAATTGATTGTGATATAAATTGGAAAACATGTATAAGATAAGAAATCAAAACAGATACCCTCAAATTTCAAACTATAAGCATAATAAGAATATGTATTTCTAATGAGTTTAATCAATCATACCTCGCAATAATCCCTGCAATTCATTGAGAAACTTTCAATCCATACATCAACATTCAATCGTGTATATATAAAGAAAACTTGAAATGCATAACAACAATTATATCTATATTTTTTAAAACACTATAAAGTCAATTTTTCTTTTTGCATTATAATATGGATTGCACACAATTTCTATTAAAAAAAGGAAAGACAAAATTAGGAAAAATCATATCAATAAATTGGAATGAAGAATGTAAAATTGTAATAAGAGGAAGAGAAGAAAAATCAGTAGAATATTTTTTACCTAACCATAAATAAGGAAGTATGTTGAGTAAAAGAAGAGTAATGCAAACGTGTGAACTGATATATGGAGGAAATTGACAAATATAATAATCTATATTGAATAATGAAAAACAACTCTTCAATTTCTGCAAAAAATTTATAACTACGAGCTCAAAATAATATAAATTTATTAATTTAATAAATGACATAAATAAATAACATACATTGTACGTATGTGTAGTTAATGGGGTAGTGAAAAAGACTCTTTCTGAAATTGTTTTTATCTCTTTAAAGTAATTTTGAACTTTTAATATTAGTGCTATAGAAAATCATATAAAGTCATAAGCCACTGCAAGTTTTTATAGTAATTATCTTATTAAATTATATACCTATTATTTATTTTTAATTATTTATAATCATTCCGAAAATGTATAAATTAATTTTGAAAAGCTTGTAAAATGAGAAATTATTATTTCTTATCATTATTTTAGCTATTATTAACATTTAGTATGACAACATTTTAAAAAAGCAACTTCCTTTAAATATTAATTGTTTCTAAATTAACATAGCCAAGAATTTAAAATGTTGTGACGTTTTGTTTATCTAAACACACAAAATTTTATTTTTGAACCTGGAACATGTAATTAAGCCTTGGGTGAATTATAATTTTATTTTTACTATTTAATTAATTAAATAATTTGTAACATTTTAATATAATGAAGGGGTAAAATGGTAACTCAACTTTAAAGGTTGGAGCTTCCTACTTTTAGTAATATATGATAAATTGGTCAGTAGTAGTAACCTAGTTTAATTTGATACGGAGTTAAAGAAAATAAACATGACTTTTCAATCTTGTGGTCTTAAATTAAAGTTATGTTAAATATACCAAAATGGTTTTAATCTTATGGCTTTAAGCATGTCACGTGAAAAGCTGAAATTAAAGTGTTGCCAAAAAAAGAAGGGTCATTTTTTTTAAACAGACTAAACAGAAAAGTAGATCATTCTTTTTAAAACGGAAGGGAAGTAATTGTTAATGCAAGAGGAAGCTGCTTGAGAAGTTACGTATATGATGTTGAAGTTGTCTAACATGCAATGCTGGTCCTATAATCTTTCATTATTTATTATCCATGACTATGGGTGGATAATAATAGTCATCTGCTATGATCATATATACCTAGGGGTGGACATATTACTTAGAAAACTTATGTTAGGTAATTTTGATTTCTAAAAATACTATATGGTGTATGATATTTGCAGATGATAGTCCTAATCGACCAGACTCGTAATAGAGTTAATGTTAAGCTAGAGAAGATAATAATGGCTCCCTTCTCAAATATTTCATTGGTAGAAATTTGTCTTCCAGAATTTCATAATTGCATCTGATCCTTTCTGATAACTCAAAGGGCTTCTTAAATTGGTGCGGAAGTTTAATTTTGACATGGAACGCAAATATATGCGGAAAATTAGTAATTCAATAAATATTTAATTTTGAATGCATATTACAAAAGTGCAAGGAATTCAATTGTAAGATGTACTTGAAGGTTAAACCCATAAATTCTATATACTAGAGACGCCTCTTAACGCAAATATAATATGGTTCAACTATTTTAAACCTGGCTTATCTCTCATAAGTTGTCCCTGTAATGTTTTCATGAACTGGAGTTCCAGGTTCTGTTGTAGAGAACCCTTCAAGTGCAGGGGATGCTCCTAAGCCGTCGGAAACCGGTAGGCGAGGAAAGCCGTTTAGGGGAGTAAACAAAGTTGAGGCGCTGATAAGAAGGAAGTATCCGCTAAAGTACGATGCTAGTACGATGATACCATTTTTCGGTGCGGAACTGGTAGTTGGTGAATTCATGAAAGTGGTAGTGTGGTAGATGGTAGTGTAGTAGGTGAGTAACTTATTTTCAAGATTTTATTATAATATCTTTTTACTAAGTGTCTTAATTTTGATATCTCTTTAATATTACTTTTAGGTAGTACTAAATTCATGGTATTATGTAATAATATTTATTGTAATATTCTTCTGATAATTGTTTTAATCTGAACATTT